>PVJX010003470.1:0-25567 GCA_004027295.1 Dolichotis patagonum | reverse complement strand
ATATATAATATATATAATATATATAATATATATTTATATACATTCCCACCACATAGCTTAACAGGTGTTTGCATGTTTTCATAATCCCAGCCCCTGGCAACCACTAATTTGAGTACCGTTCCTGTTGTAGTTTATTTAAATGTCCCCCCCAAACCTCATGCAGTCGTGGAGGCAGCTGAATCTAGCATTTGTGATTGGTTCATTGTCTAGCACTGGGATTGGCAGTGTGAGTTCTGCACCTGCCCAGGTGCAGTATATAGTATAAAGGAGGGAAGAAGATGTGCTTTTCCCTTTTTCAGCTTTTTTTGCTCTGTTGCTTGCTGCTGACATGAATTGTCATCGCACAGCTGTGCCATCCTTCCTTGGAGCCAGCTGAGTATAGACTGAAAACTCCAAAACCTGTAAGATAATAAATCTTTCCTTCCCTAATTTTGGGCATCAGCTGTTTTGTCTCAGCAATAGGAGAAAAGTAACCAAGAGAGTTCCTATGGTTTTATATTCCTAGTAATGTACAAGAATTCTAGTTTCTCTACATCTTTGTCAACACTTGATACTATCATTTTTTAAAGCATTTAGTGACTGTGATTTTGTAGCTTATTGTTTAATTTGCATTTTCTTCTTGAAATATGATGTTATCTTTTCATGTGCTTATATGTCCCCTGTCATTTCTTTGATAAAATTCTATTCAATTTTTTGGCCCATTTTAACTTTAAATTGTACATTTGTATATCATTGAGTTTTGAAGACTCTTTTTCACTTCAAACAAAAAAGTATTGACCACTGCTCTTTAAATGAAGTTGCAAACTCCTAATCTTTGTTTCAGAATGAATTTATCCTCTTCTAATGAGTTAGAAAGCTTTCCTTCTAGTTATGTGATCAGTTTGGAATAATTTCCTGTCTTCTTTTAGCATTTTGAGTTAAAAATTTTAATTTATTTATTTTTCTTTTAAGTTAAATGACTTCATTTAAGGCTATTTTTTTTCTGAATTTGAAAACATTTAGTAAACTTGTATGCAGTGTTACAATTTGGACTTGCAATGTGCCCAAAATTTCATGTGTGAAATGCTTGGTTTACAATGATGTATTGTTCAGAGTTGGGGCTTTTGGAAGATGACTGAATCATGAGGCCTTTAGTCTCATCAGTCAATTAATCCATCAGTGGATTCATAATTTGATGGCATTATTGGGAAATCATGGAAATTTAGGAGGTGAGACCAAATACAACTTGTGTTAAACGTAAAGTCATATGCATGTTTTGTCTACCTGGGAAGACATTTTTGCCTGATATCCAGAGCATTTCTTTGCTATAGCCTTATAAATAAAGACCCAGGGTGAGTCACACTTGGCAGAAACTGCCAACAAGAGACTTTTTTGTGTTAAATTTTCCCACAGTAAAAAATCCAAATGATTTACATTGACGTAAATACTTACAGGTATTTTGATTTATACCAAATTAGCCATTAGTTAAATTTAGAGATTTGTGTTGTTCATATTTTTAGTTTAAGTAAATTTTTGCTTCTTAAATTTATTTATATTTAATTTTTTAGAAGAGATTTGTTTTGGCTCACATAAATTTTATTTTAGAATTACTTTATGGTGCAAATTCATAACTTCAGTTTATAATTCTATCAGAACTTTTTAGACAACAAGAAACAATAATTTTAGTTGAGAAAAATAAAGAATTGAAAAGAAACCATCTCATTCCCTCAATCATTTTTTTTCATTCCCTCAATCTTAAGCATAAATTAAAAATCTAAAAATCCTACTTTCGTTATATCTAAATAAGATTGTCAAGAGCTGGCTCCCCACATGTTGTCAGCACAATCTGTGGGCAGGGTGGAACTCAGTTTGTTGTTTAGCACTGTAAAATTATAAGTACTACATCGTAAAGTGTTGACTATGTCTGGGAGGAGGAAGTTGCAACGGTAAGGGCAGAATTTATTGCAGATAGCAAGTTTGGTTTAAGCTTGCTCTTTCAAGGTGGGGACTTGATTAGGACTGTGTCTGAATCACAATAGAATAGTCTAGGATCAGTAGAAGGAGCAGAGGGAGGATTTTGAGACATAGTAGGGAAAGAATCCAAATGATAAGTTTTGGTACTTTCCATTAAAGAGTTGATGGGTCTTTGGGGGAAATTCCTGTAATGAATAATCAAATCATTTGCTTGTCATCCCAGTCCTGGAAGAGAAAAAGTAAGTGCTAATGAAGATTACAGAATAATAAAAATCAGGTGAAAGTGGACAATAAGATGCGATTTCTTTTCTCAGTGTCCAGACTGTGTGAGTAGATAGTTTTGGTTGTCAACTGTTACCTAGATTGTGTGACCTTGCATTTGCACTACAAGTAAATCTCACTGAAATCCTCTTACAAAACAAGTTTCACTTAAAGTGGGACTATTGATGGTGTAAATGCATATTCTGAAGTCCTGGGATCATAATCTGTTCATTTGAAGTTAACGCCTGGGAGGCCGAAGACTTCAAAGCAAGGCCTCCACTCCCCAGCATGGACAGGATCAAGACCTGTGGGCCACTTTCTTTAAGCATTATGCCTTTCTAAGTGGTAATGGAAGAGTTAGCTACCCAGAAACAATAGCAGGACTGAGAGCAATGTATTTCTAGAGTGATTTGTGAGGCTGTCAGTGCTGGATTACACACAATCTCCAAGAGAAACCTCTTAGTCTGTTTGGTTGCTGCAACAAAATATTGTTAACTAGGTGGCTGAAATAACTTTTGTTTCTCACAGCTTCACAAGTTTGAAGTTCAATATTAGGGTGCAAACATGGTTGGGTTTTGGGTCAGGGCCCTCTACCCAACTTACAGAGAGCTGCCTTCTTATATCCTTACTTGGGGCTGGGATATAAAAGGAAGGAAAAGGAAGAGAGAAAACAGAGAGGACGTGAAAAAGAGTTTTTCTGTCTTCTTACAAGGGCACTAATCCCATCCTGAGCTCCACCCTCATGAGCTATTACTTCCCAAACACCATCACATGTGTGATTAGGGCTTCAACTTATAAATTTTAGGGAACACAGTATTTAGCCCTTAGCAGGTGGCTTTAAATTATTTTCTATTTGGCCTCTAGCCAGGCCCTAAAACAGCTAACACAATGCATGTAAGATGAATACGTCTCTCTTGGGAAAATATATATATCAGTTTCCCACCACCATATAATAAGATCCAAATTTTCCTTTTATTAAAATTTATGTCAAGGCTTCTGCTTGTGTGCCATTTTATTGTTTTGAAGCTTCAAAAGAGATGTGATAAAGTACCACAGCACAAGTCAGATTATTCTGTGCATATTTACTAGGTGAAAAAAAATGTATATGCACAATTTAAGTTACAAAAAAAGGAGGAGAAAATAGACGAATATGAGGGGAAAATAAATATTTCAAAGCCTTTTTCCATGATGCTTAAAGATATTTCTTGTTCTCAGAAGTTTCAGGGTAAGACAAGGCCTTTTCCTTTTTGTGGCTTGAAACAGCTTTCCTGCCAACCACCATCTGACCTCTGTCACTAGAAAGCTATGTGCTGGCAAACTGGCCTCAATAGTTCAAGGTTAGAGAACCCCAGCCAACGCCCGAGGGTGGGACAGAACCTAGGCGCCAAGCAGTATCCTCAGGCTGCTAATTTGCTGGACACACAGAGCCCTGTTCTGTAATGTCCCCCTGGGTTGTGGGTGAGTGGAACCCATTAACATTTAAAAATATTTGCAGAAATCAAAGATGGGGAGGGGGGAGTATTTCTGGAGGGCCAGTACTCAGTGCACTTTTATGCATGCCAAACTTTGCTGGCATGGCTTAGGACTTGATAGAGAACATCTGGGTGACTGCTGTAGCGCATATAGATGTGGCTGAGGGCAAGGAACAAAGGGGGCTTGTGAGGGAATGTTGCAGTGGGGGAAATGCTCTGTGTAAAAGGGGCCTTATTTAATGCCTATCTTATGCCAAGCCAGGGGGAGGGCAGTAAGGGTAGGAAGGGGAGTTTTTTGCCCTCATGTTGCTCTGGTAACGAATGCTGGAGACTGAGTGGCAGCATGGAACTGGCCCATTGGGCAGAAGAGATCCTTTTTTCCGCTGTTAGACAAGTGTTTTAAGGTCCAAGACACAGCCAACAACAACCACCATGGATGGCATCCTAATACTGCCTCTTCTTTGGGCAATTCTTTGGATGCATGAGAAGTGGATATATATTACAAAGGAGGAAGGGTTCTGCTCAGTTGAGACAGAGTTCTCATTGGTTCTTTATCACCAGTCCATTCACGTGGGTACAAGATAACACAAGTTACATATCAAGAATGGGTATATTTCAAACACAGAAGTGCTCTTTTTAACTGAAGGTTATGATCAGATTGTTGAAAAATCTGACTTTTTATGTAAAATTTCATATTGGATTCTGATCTGAGCATGCCTCAGTTGATCCAGTGTGAATGTTTTGGCTTTAGTAAATCATAGCAATATTGATATAGGATAGGAGCACTATCTTAGAGTGTTTTGTTCACAAGACTGAATAAACTACTATATCCTTTACATAGACAGTGCTTGTGAATACAAGGTGGTCTATGTGTGATGATATATGCTTCATTTACAGTGTCCTCTTTCTCCTCTTTTCTTTGCTTCCCAGCTCATTGTTCTCCTCTCACACCACTCCAAGAAAACTTTTCCCACAGTATGCATATTGCTGAGGACTCTTAGAACTAAAACCATTGGAGGTTAGCTCAGATCTTATTAGATATTCTCTCTATAAATTATAATTATGATAAATGGATGACCTCCTCTTGATCAATATTTAGTTGATATATGCTATGATCTACTTTGTTTTGAAAAAAATCTGCATTAACTTTAGATTTTACCATCTTAGAATGACTGTGTGTATGTTAGTAAGAAACTGTATCATGGATGACTAGCTCTGTTTCCTTTTAATGTATTATATATATCACTTTCTTTGGTGCTAGTAGTTGAACCCAGAGCTTCACACATGCTGAGCAAATGCTTGGCCCTGAGGTACTTTCTCAGGTCATGCCATATTTTTATGAGTTTATTGTCCCATAGACAAATATCATTCCTATGTATCTGCATATTTTGAACATAGTTGGTGCTTAAATAGAACTTATATTCCTGAAATAAAACATCTTAAGAAATGAGAAAGTGGAATATTAGTCTTAATCATGTCACTAGATACAGAAATTGACTCAAAATTCTAACAGTATCTCAAACTTACCCAACCTATTTTGAGAGCAAATCAATGTGTATATGTTTGTTTCTCTCATTGTAAAGTATTTGGGTCCCTATCATGTTATGTGGATATAAAATGCCAGAAAAGATTCATTACATTCCAAAAAAATGTAGAAATTGTCATCAGCTCCAGGAGTGCTTCTGAGAAAATAATTAAATGTGGACTAAAGCTTTTGAAGATTCTACTCCTTTTATATTTTCTTCATCAAATTAATTGTAAGTCCTTTCAAATTCATCCTCCATTCACGAGTAGTTTTAGTAAAGGTTCCAAATCATAATTACTTCTAAATCTACAGCCAGTCACAAAGTACCTTCTAGATCTATTCCCTTTCTTTACTTAAAAAGTCAAAATATAGCAACATGTCTTGGTTTGCAAGGCAACTGAAATGTCAGAAGCACCCAGTCTTACAAACATAATGGCTTACTCAAGCAACATACATGATTTTTTAAGAACCTTTGAGTTTGATGTCAGGGACATCAAGGATGCCAAGGAAGCATCTCAAGAGCTATTGCTTAGTTCTTTGCTGTTCTTAGGATAAAACATCTGCTAGGAAACATCAGAATTACCCAAATGGACATGAAGACTGCCCCAGCTTCTGTGGATGATCTAAAAGCTCTTTATTTTCCACGACTGACTTTATTACCACCTTTCAGCACATTTCTGGAAGAACCCAGACATCTCTCATCCAGTATGCCATCTGCAAAACAACTCTGCTGTTTCTGTCAGTCTCACCTTTGGCCCATAAGACTCTAGCAACACATAACCACTGTCTTTATCTTTTGGGCAGGAAAATGCAGCAAGTTCACTTAGTTGCATAATAATCTCTTATGAACTCTACAGCCTCTAGGGTTATCTGAAATATTGACCTATTTATTTGTTACCCACTTGGTCTTGAACTTATGCTTATTTGAACTGCTTTATAGACCAGATCCTGAAACTAGCAAAATCCAAAATCTTTGTCATAACTCACTTAACAATCATCTACAACCTTACACTGGTAGGATTAAGTTGTCTGTAGTGTCTTCATCTCATTGTAATTTAAAAGTACAGCCATTCTATAGATGTAAGGATCAGCTGATAATTTTGAAAATATTATTTTTCACTTGTAATCATGATTTGTCATTAAAAGAAAGTTTCCTAAAGCACTCAGAAATTTGGTTGCAGGTGAGATCTTGAGACTTGGTTTTGCAGGGTAGTGCAAATCATCTTGAACTGGGCGTTACTGCCCAAAGAAAGATGATTTTTTGGTAAGATACTCTTCTAATTAAAAGGTAGTATTAATGACTAACTACTATCAAAAATGATGTTGGCAGCTGGGGTTGGTGTTGCATGCCAGTAATCTCAGCCCTTGAGAGGCTGAGGCAGAAGCATCACTACAAATTCAAGGCCAGAATGGGCTATGTAGTGACTTTAACACTGGCCTAAAGCATAGTGTGAGAGCCTATTTCAAGAGACAGACAAAACAACAACAACCCTAAAGTTGAACCACATATATTAGAAAATATGTATAATTCCAGCTACTCAGGAGACTGAAGTAGGAAAATCACAAGTTTGAGGACACCCTGGGGAAGTTAATGAAATCCTGTCTCAAATAAAGAGAAGAAGAAAATGGCCTAAGGATGTAGCTCAGTGGTAGAGTACTTACCTAGCGTATATGAAACCTTGGATTCAGTCCCCAAAACCTCTGAAAATAATAAGCAGATATTCAAATAATGCAAAAAAATAGGAGTTTAATGGAATATATATGACTCATAGCGAAATCCAGCCAAACTCAAAATGAACAAAAAATGCTATGCTCTTATAGAAAGAAGACATATCAATACAAGAATCAAGTGAAAGAGAAAGAGTAACATAATTTATATAAAACTGACAACTATAAGAGTGATATTTATTCTTCTATTTTCCTTTTTTGAAATGAATGAGAGATTAACAGTTATGCAAAGTAGTAAGTTCCTATTCAGGGCTCTTGCCCATCTGACTTGAAGTTTCTTCCCTTAAGAGAAATCGTTACAAAAATACCTGGCAGAATCACCACAACGCAATGTGTGGCAGAACTTGACAGAACCACTCAGGCTAGTACTCTGGTGTCTACTATAATTAAGTCCATTTACCACGGTGAAATTAAATGTATCTTTATCTCCTTCCTGACCATGCCTCATGAGGAGAGGGTGTAGTCCGTAGTGACGTTTAAATAGTTCTCCAGCTGGTGGGTTTCCATGGGGGTTTCTTGATCATTTTATAACTTCTTCCTGGTACTGAAAAATCTCATATTTCTTTGGAAATCATTTTGTGACCTGCATGAAGAAAGGGAAGACTAGGTGATGGGTGAGGAGAAGGGGAAGAAATACTGCTCCATTTTTTTCTGTTTTCTGAGTTCCTTCACCAACTAACAAGATTATATCAGAATTTTTTCTGTTGCTTTTGGAAAATCTCAGTTTATTTTTTCTAAATATAAAAATATAATATGAAGCACATTTTCTTCAAGCTAAATACATTCTACTCTTAGGTTCTGATCTCCCCTCTAGGTATGCAGCCTAGACAGGGAAGCAATGGAAATAACATTGTTTCTCATCTGTTCAAAATAAACTAAAGTTTTGGAGCACAGAATATATTTTTTGGGTATAAATAGATGGAGTTGGTTTATGTATACCTCAAACTATACCTTCTTAATTGCTGAGTCATTGGTCTGGAGGGATTATGGGCAACCACTAAATTCAGAGGACAATGAAAAGGCTCTTATGTCTCTCTCTACTTGCTTACTCAAGTACGAGAGGAAGAGATTCTGAGAGGGTATTCAGAGGCTGCCCGTGATCTCTAGCTAGTATTACTCTGAATTCTACTGAGCTTTCCATGATTTTGTGGTCTCTTAGTTGATAAACTTCTTTATTGATGGATGATAACATCTCTTGATGTCCTTTACCCAGAGTTATTAAAATAACTTCCAATTATTATTGAAATCTACACTTTAAAAATTATAGCTTCAGATTTATGGCTACAAATAATTTAGAAAAATAGATACTGTATATGAAGTTTCTGGACTTGTCATGACCTCTCCCTTGTAATGGTAGGATGCTGTTCCTTTGTGTTTAGTTCACTTAGCCTTTTGTAAAGCCTTTTAATCACATTTCTGATCCTCTTGGGCCACCATCTTCTCAGTTCTTGCTGTGTGTCAGCTGAAGCATTCCTATTCATGTGCCACTTAATCTTCTTAGTGGTGTCTACTACCAAGGTACTTGATGCTATCCACACTTTCCAGGTGCAGAAACTGACATTCAGAGACACTGAGATCTTGTCCACTGTCATGCAAGTAATGAGTGACGGAGGTAGATTTCTAACCCAGATATGGCTGATTCTAAAGCCTATGATCTACAATGTAATTCCACACACACTCTGTGGATCCTCACTGAAGAAATACTTCTGGGGCTAATCAATTCACTCAATCTGTCTTGGTTAGACTCTTGATTAAAAAAATACTATCTGGGACAATGTGTTGGTGCCATGTTGGTCCTCCCATTTTTTGGACACCTCTTATCACTGTGATGTAGAGACTATTGCTAAGCAAGTCTCCAAGTAGTTTGTTCAGGCCATTGTATATGGTTGTTTTCTTTCATTTTATAGTTAATTTTTCTCTTTGAATGTGAATAAAATAGGAATAAGTTTTCTCTAGATTTAAATAGTATGTGAGGAGCTGCTAATAGACAGTAAAGAATTTCCATTGTCCTGAGTTAACAAAGTCCACCCAATACCACAATTTGATGCATTAAATATTTGCATGAAAACAGTTCAAAACATTTCTGTCATAAGATCTTGGTGTGCTGACTATGTCCCTGGGATCCTGTTTTGCAAATTGAAAGAACTGTCAGGACTGTCAGAACCCAAGAAGGTCTTGAGGATGACAGTAAAGGCTCTGTGTATTAAAATGCACTGACTAGAATTTCTGTAGTGATTACCAAATTTGACAACCAACTTCATTTATCTCAGATGACATTTCTTTGCAATAGTATCATTTCACCTGGTAAAATTTGGTTCTGGAACTTACAAAATCAACTAATATTGCTATGCTCTAGAGTTGAGAAGTAAAATCAAGCTGGGCAATTAGAACCAATTTCTTTTCCTGACAGTACTTTTATAATTAGAACCAATTTCTTTTCAAGATAATTGAATTTCACAAAATATTCCCATTGCAATTCTATAAAATGAGGGAGGGTATCATTTTTATGTACTGAATGTTAAATATCCTCTGAGAAGGTGCAGAAGAATAAATGTTAGCATTAGACATTGGAATTCTGGTTAACAACAAAGGTAAAGGGAAAACTAAGCAATACATTTAAAGACCAACATTTTATGATTCAAATATTTGGCATTGTTTTTCCATTTAAAACTATGTAGTAAATGAAATGATTTTGAGTTGTATCTATGGTGTAGATTCTATTTTTAGAAAATCCACAAATTAAGCTTAATTTATAATGTCAATATAATTGTTAATGAAGCAGTTCACAAATACTAAGAGTATTTTTTTTAGTAGGCATCAAGCTCATTGAATTATTAACTAGACTCTTTGAGTGGTCCTATATATTTTCAAATTTAATTTATTAAGTTGGCTGATACAGAATAGTTTGAAAAGATTTTTCTCTACTGAAACAGAGAAATAAGGATAGTAAGTTGGATAATAATTAGAAATTATTTGCTGATTTCCAGAGTGTGGAAATGTAAAAAATTTTTTTTCCCAGCAAGTGCCATATCATTAAATTCTTACTGGATGCAATCATTATATCTAAGACTTTGTTGCAGATGGGTATTACTTTTCTCCAAAGAACACATTTACTGTTTTGAGAACATAATATAGCTTTCTTGGAAGCAGTTCTGCTGGATGGTTTCCCTGTTATTCACAATTGGATTATGTTGAGTTTATAAAAGTGGAGCTATGTCAGTTTATTTCATTGATATTTATATCATGTCTGGTAGATCCTGGGAAAAATACATAGTTCATACCCATCTCCAAACTGCAGAAAGATAACATCTGGTGGCATTACTTTATTTTGGGGTAATACCATTTGCCTTTTACAATGAAAGTACATGGCACATCTTTATTTTACTGTAATAAGTATGAAACAGAGCACATGAGAAAAATGACATAAAGAGTTTATAGAATTTATTTAATATATAGTAACCAGTTAGTATAGGAACCAGGGTTAGATCCTGTCTTCTAATCTCTAAACTAAAGAAGTCAGAAGGGTGCTCTGTAGTCCTGGTTTACCAGTTATTAGCTATGCAGGCTTCATGAATCAATATCTTTGGTCCCTCAGTTTTTGGGATAGGATCATCTCTAATATTTCTTTCAGCTCTGAAGCTCCAAGATTCTTTCCTCTAAGGAAAGAAGTGTAATAACCCAGAAGAAAGATCAAGCTGTTGTCAAAAGATTTCCCAACTTTCAGTAAGAAGTCTAGTAGAACTGAGTTTTTAAATTTTTTATCTTTTTAGGAGTATCTCTTTTACCCTCATCCACTAAATCGTTCCATTGTAGGCCAAGGCTTTTTGCCTTTCTCTCTTTCTCCCTTCCTTCCTTCCTCTTTCTTTTCTTTCTTTCTTTCTTTCTTTCTTTCTTTCTTTCTTTCTTTCTTTCATTCTTTTTTTCTTCTCTCCTTCCTTCCTTCCTTGTTCTTTCTCCTCCTGATTCTTCCTCCTCCTCCTTCTTCCTGCTCCTCCTTCCTCTTGCTCTGTCTCTCACTGAAGACTGAATCTTGTGTCTTCACACTGAACTACATCCACAGTCATTTTTAAAATTTTTAAAATTTTGAAAGAGGGTCTTGTTATATTTCATCCTACCATAAGTTCTCAATATTTTTCTAGTATTTTCTCTTATTCTGGTGAAAGAATTCTATCAAAATTCCTGACACATACCACCTTCAGCCTTAGTATCACTGATAAAAATAAAAGTATAGTATAGTATAGTATAGTATAGTATAGTATAGTATAGTATAGTATAGTATATCTGCCCTGCAAATGCAAATGTAGTCACTCCACATTTGTGTTGGGTGAAAAACTTAAAATTTAATATTTTCTTCCAAAGACTCAGTTTATTGAGTGACCAGAAATATTATTCAGGAATAGCAATACTTTGAAAAGTCATCACTTTCACAATGCCTGTTTACAGTTGAGCAGTAATCCCAATCATTTACTGAGTATCTACCTCAAATCCTAGTGTTCTGTTTGAATACCATAATACCTGTACATTTAATTTGTTGTTACCTTGTTAGTGTTAGTTGGATGCCATCCCGTGATGAACGAGTTTGAGTTTTAATTTTAAATTCTCTGTTGAGTTTCCATTAAGCAAGAGAGCAAGGTGGTCTGTGGCTGCCTTAAAGCCAGACACTCTTTTTTTCTCCACATGTAATAAACGTATGGGAAGGTATGTGTTTCCATGAGAGACTAATTCCATCTACATTCAAAGCAAATTTCAGAGGACATTTGCCAATTTCCATGATGAATTTAGAAGTCCAGGAAATTTCTTCACTGATGTCTAGTCTGTAATTCACTCCTTGTCCTAAAATTTTGGTGCTAAAATGTTTACATCATTCAGATCAGTTAAATTAATCATGTCTGACTTTTAAAATTCCTTCAGTTACATTCTTATATTTGTATAAATGTAATGCTTTATTGATTAAGGCTCAGAGGCAGTGAGTGTGGTAGAAAAGGTACTGGCGCCATCTGTCCAGAGATGGTAGTGAGACATATGTAATGCTGTTGGGGGTTGCATACGTGGAGGTAGGGGTATCAAAACCTTATAAAAATCCCACTGAAAATATTGTACACTGATTGGGGTTTGCCTTCAGCCTGGCTGGGATATATTATGGCCCAGTGAGAAAAAAAATCTAATTGTAGTGAGTTTTTGCGCTCCTGAGAGATTCTTTCTGATGATTCTGGTTGATCCCACCTGAAAGTTGACCCAGAAGGTATCTCTTTGATGACACCTTAGCTGACTTCTGAACTCCTGGCAGAGCTTATAGCTGCCATCTCTGTGCTATAGTCCATTTAACATGCTGGTGTAAAGATTTTAGTCTATGTTTATAAGATTGTCTTTCCGCTAGATGGAGTCTTATTTGACATTAGTAATTTTGTTTGATACTTTTTAATACAGGCAATATAGACACTGAGAACCAATCTTTGTGTTGAGCTAGACTCTGTTTCAAGTCAGTTTCATTGAAGTTTGTACTGTATTGCCTTAACTAAAGTACTTAAGGCTTGGTTGCCTTATAGGTAAAATGGAATTTGTGAGACCTAATTCCACAGGTTTTTTTGTTAAATACAAAAAGACTTTCTGATATTTCATTTCTTTCTGTCTTGCTTAAAGACTAGTGGTTACTAGAAACACAAGAAATAATACACATTTTCATATCTTTCCACACACTGTTCATATCATTTCTCACCATTATTTCTCTAGTATTATTCTTATTTAGGTGAAAGAACTGTGTCAAAATCCCTGACACAACCACACCCAGCCTCACAGCACATCCTGATTTGTACTGTTTTTAGCTCCCCTTGGCATGAGCAATTAAAGTGGGTGTTACAGCATTCCACCCCACAACGACAGTCATTCAGGATTCGTATTGAGCGAAAGAACTTACCAACAGATAGTTTTTGAATACTTACTATATACCTTCGGACTGGGCTACATGCTGTGAAGATGACAAACTAACACATGGCAAAGATTTTTTTTTAAAGTACATACAATTAATTAAATTATTATGAAGGAAAGAAGAGCTGAGATTTTAAGTTCCTTTCCAAATCTAACTTACGCGATTTAATAGCTAAATTCCCAGAAAAGTAAAAAAAAAAAAAAAAAGGTCTTCAGATTGCAAGTGGAAATTTCAAAGACCTTTTGTTTAAACCTCCTTGTTCAATCTTTTGTTCTGCTGCTTTCTGATGGGTGCATCTAGCCAGAGTATTCTCCTGGTGGTACAGTCAGCATCCCTTTGTGTACCTTTACCTGAAACATTTCCCACCCCACAACTTAAAAATGCTGTTCATCATCCTGAGTCTCCTTTCCACATTCAGAAAATGGGCCAATGAAACTAGAAATACTTTAGCTCTAGAATATTTTGGTTCTTTTCTCCTTGCCAGTGAAGGAGGACAGATTACACATTTTACGTTTCTCTTCTAAATTTTACTTTCTGTGCACAGTCATCCCGATGTACTGTTTTAGCTTCCCTTGGCATCAATGCTCTACACAGAAAGAAGCTCGAATGTAGGGCATGCATTACATGAAATGTGAAATGTTTTGAAAAGCCTTTGAAGTGTTGAATAGGAATGTTGTATTAAGAACTCCACCAAATGGAAGAAACCTGGGAATGGGACCAGCTGCAGATTAGCAGATGGTATTACTAACAATCAGTCAATTAGAGAACATAGTCTATGTGTGCAGATCGATATGTCATGTGTCTCTGTATAATGGAATGTACCAAAAAGTTGTCATCAGTTGTTATCTCTATATGTACTGCCTCCAAGGAAAAGAGTCAAATTGCCCATGTTACATAGCCTAGATATTTCAGTTTAGTCTGTACCAATAAGAATGAATCCTCTTAAGATGTATAGGAAGGCATGCTGCCATAAACAAAAATGGGCAAAAAAATATGTGTTTGTGGGTGAGTTGGTGGGGAGGTAGAGAGAGTTTCTCTAGCATTTTAGTTCTTTTAAAAAATCTCCTTTATTCTAACATTAGTCTCTAAACTATAGTAATCTAGAGTGCTCCTTATGACCCCACAATATTTTACAATTAGAATGTGGGTGAATCCCACACATTCTAGGGTGTCTCAGCCAATGCTAATGTTAAACAGCAGAGAGTCATTTAGGTAGGCATGAGCATGAGTCAGTCAGCCATTGGAGTATTACAGAGAGGTGTTATTTCTTAGAGATAAGAGAACAAAGAAGTCTTAATATCCGGCTTAGCCAGGGCAGGAAATTGCCTACTTCCTGAGCCAGTGTGGTAGAGGCTGTGGGATAGAAGCCAGATATTGGAGGGAGGAGGTAAGTTAGTGCTGGAGACCTCAGGATTTTATTGTAGGGCACATGGACTTTGTAGCACAATGTCAAAAACTCATTTTGCCTTTAGCACAGAGAGATGCTTGGCAAAGAATTAATGACACTAAAACATTCTTGTAAATGTCATGCATGGTCATTAATTTTCATAGATGATCATTCATTCTCAGATGTTCGTGCTTTCTATTCCTGAACCTTTCCCATCAGTGGTATGTGCCAACATTTTAATTTTAAAGACTATCAATTATCCTGTTAACTCTAAACTCTATTATAAAAGTGTAAAGTACCAGGTTGACCTTACATCCCCAATCCTAATTACATACATGTGTTTTTATAGACCTCTCTCCAACTCGAATGACACTAACAAACTAGTTTGCAAAGCTCTTAACCTCTCATGCTTTCTTTTCCTCATTTGTAAATCAAGAATGTCAAACTAGATCATCTCAAAGGTTTGAGTTCTAAAGAAAAGTGACAGAAATTTTGTTATGGACAAGGCTGTATAGTAGAAAAAAACATCTTTGGAATCTGAGATATCTGAGTTTAAATCTGGGCATCTCCAGTGGTCAGATGTGTGACACTGGGAATGTTCTCTAATCTTCTCAGGCTGATTTCAATGTTTCCAACTGGAATATATTGAAATTATAGAGTCATCATGAAGTTAAATGATATAGGGCATTATTATGTCTGGCAGATGTATTTATAGTGGTTTATTTTCCTTCTTTTCCTCTAAGGCTATGTGGATTTAATAGATTTAGTACTTTTTATTAGGAAAAGAACACAGATTCAGATGGTTATGTATAAATAACAGAGGAGAAAGATTAACTCCCAGAAGGATCTAAAGATGAGTTGAATTTTGACAAGCAAAAATTAAGGATGAAAGACTTATAAAGTTGAAATATAGGCTGTAGAGGCCAGTTAATAAGTATATTTTATCAATCAAATTTTATTCAAATTTTTGTACATTACACATAATATTCTCCTTTTTTGTTTTAAAAATGTATCTTGGAGATCATCTCATATTTACACATGAAATATTTCTTATTCTTTACTTACTATATGTAATATAGCATTATATATATACATATATATGTATATGTAGTATTTACATAAGTAGTACTCTTTCTGGTGCATATTTAGGTGGCTACTGTATTTTGGTTTTATAAAAAAGTTAGCAGTAAATAATCTTGTATAGAAATTTTAACCCATATGAGTGAATTTATATAATGTATTCCTAATTATGGAATTAGTTTTTCAAGGGTATGTATATTTGTAATTTAAAATTTTTAAAGTTATTGACATAATCTTTGTAGTCCTTTTCTTTTTGGTACTAGGAATCTGACATAATATTTGTATATACTTATGGGATATGGTACTGTGGAGGACCGCCTGGACAACTCTCCTTGAAAGAAGAACAATTATCTCCATTCTGGCTAAACCTGGCCCTATTTCCATGCATTGATATGTCTAGAGCTGGAGAGCACTTTTCCTTAACCCTTCAATTGGATTTAAGCAATGTCAGTTGGTCTGGCCTATGTTTTAAGCAATGTCAGTTGGTCTGGCCTAGGCGCTGAAGTATAGTCTTTGAAGCAAGGCAGCAGGTCAGTGTTGCCCTGCCCCATAGCTCCCAAAAAACAAGTGTGAACCAGATGGGAAGGAGAACCAATCTCCATGCTGTTGACTGGGAACAAGCCTTGAGATAAGAGGATATGATTTCTCAGGGCATAAAATATTACACATCAGAGCTGAAGCACTGACCCCAAAACATTAGCTACTACCTCATATTGTGTTATACAGATTACTCTCTGCATATCCTCCTCTCTCTGCATATTGTGGAGGTGATTTCAGGTCTTGTACCTAACCCAGCTCACAACACTCATGTACTTTCTGCCATTCTCACAGTCACTCATCTTTGAGCCACTTCTTATTCATGAATTAATAAAACCTAGGTTTGGACCTGGGTGAAGCCTTTGTTCCAGTTAGCCATCACCATAGCTGGACTTAAGACCCCCTGACTCCCCACAACTACAAATATGCCTTAGTGTCTGTTCTTACTGTGGGTTGCACTGGAAGTAGTAGATTGAAATTAACCTATTGGAATTACAGTAACTTTTCCTGGGATTACAAATATGCCTGGACTGTTACAAGGACTAGGAAGGGTCACTATATGGTATGACAATGTGATATATATGTAAAATGTGTAATGATCAAATCTGGTTAATTAGCATTTCCATCCTCGTGTATTTATAATTTCTGTAAGTTGAGAAAAGTCTGCCTCTTGTTTCCTTGTTATTTTAAAATATATAATATTGTAGGACTATTGCTCTGCTGTGCTATAGAACACTAGAACTAATTCCTCCTGTCTAACAGTACAATATTACCCATTATTTATGCTCTCTATCCTCTCCCGACCCACTCTTCCAAGCCTCTAGTGACTACCATTCTACTCTCATTTACTTTAAGTTTTTTAGTTTCCACAAGTAAGTGAGAAATCATGGCTTTTATCTTTAGTTCCTTGCTTATTTCACTTAACATAATGTCTTCTAATCCATTCATGTTACCACAAATGACAGGATTTCATTCTTTTTCATAGATAAATAATAGTCTATCATGTATATGTGCCAAAATTTCTTGGTTCATTTATCTACTGATGCACACTTTGGTTGATGCGAATCTTACTACCGTTGTTACTGGCTGCTTAGGTTCATACACTTTAGGTTCATTTGCTCACTGCTGACCAAACCAAAGGAGTCCATATATTTTGGTAAAAAGGATTTATGTTAATGTAGCTCCAAGGAGATAAAGACACACATTTACCTTGAATCACCATCTCACCATTTAGAGCTGAGTAAGGTTCTGATAGTGAGAAACAAGCGGGGGGGGGGGCACAGAGAGACAATGAAGATCTCCACGTTTGCTTTATCATTTTTAGCCATCTATGCTCAACAGGAGGAAGTTTGGAGAAATTACTCACTTTATAAGAAAAAATCCAACTTTTAAGATTGTATTTTGCAGTGTTGGGTATAATTCCTTCTTTGCTTATTTCAGCCCTCATCTGGCTGGCTGTCTCATGTTTTATTAGCTGATAGAATCCAACAAAGGTAGTTTGGGTATGAGCAAAGGGAAGCTGGATGCTTGAGCCTGAAAAAGTATTACACTAAAAATTGTGTCGTGAAATGCAAAACAAAGCCAAAGTCAAATGATATCTGACCATTACATCTGCCAGATGAGCTTTTGTGTAGTGTACTCTTTTATAACCTCTGCAGCTCTGCTTATTGTAGTAGGATTGATACACATGTGACTCTTTGATGCTCAAAACCTTCCTCTCTTGTCTCTGTATTTTATTCTCTTCTGAAGACACTGCCATGTGCAGCTTCGTCCCTTGGTGCCGAGGTAACTTTCCTTTGCCAAGACAATTAGTCAGAACATGTCTCACATTGGAGGGGGAGTAACAGAAGATTGAAGTCAGTGTCATTAAAGACACTGCTAGATAAGAACAATAATAGAGATTTCAAAAAAGTGGTTCTCAGGCTGGTTTATCTAGAGTCCATTGTCAAATCTAACCCTTTCTACTTTGTAATTAGCACTTAAAATCATTATAACTTTGAGAATAGTTACTTAAAATCATTTAAAACTTTGAGAAATAGTTACAGAGCTTACAAACAGACATCAAACAAGCCAATCAGAGCACAGAAAATCTGATCTGTATAGTAGACTTGAACTAAGAGAGGTAGTAACCAAGTTAATTAAAGAAAGCCAGCATTTCTAAGAAGCAAACTTAGTTCTGCCAGAAAGTATATCAAACAAATACAAGTCCCCTTTTCTTGTATAAACCAATATGAATTATAATTTTGGAGAAATAACAAAAGTTACCAATGCTAGGACCAAAAGTTATAGTTTAGTAACACTTTTAGGTTTTCTTAGGTACTCATTCCAACCTGTAAATATTTCTGAGTACTTTACACAATGATTAATATTTATTGTACTAAGAACATACATTTTTGAGTAACACTATCCTTTATGTACAAAAAGGAACATGATTTTACCAATTATATGACTATAAACAATACACTAGGTAGAAATTTAACAAAACAATTTAGTAACTTTTACATTAAGACACAATCATGACTGCCTATATTATGTTACTATAATTAGGACAGTTACATTTTTTAAAAAGGAAAAAGCATACACTAGTAGTTTATATAACCAGAACTGTAAAACAGAACTTAAAACGTGTCTCAAAGAATGAACTTTTCAGGATTTAATTTTCCTAAATATTTAATCCTAACAAGAATACAAAATTGTTCTGATATATTTTAAAATATCCTTTAAAATGTTTTCTGTAACATTTACTAAAAACAGGTTAATATCCTAAGCCTTATTTTTTTAATTTTAAAGAGAATAGAACCAAGCAAAATAAAACAGAATAAAGCTAATCAAAACAAACCAGTGTGGTACAGGACTTCAAAATAATATGAAATCAACAATGGTTACCATAATGCCTCTTGTTGTATTCAAAATAGCTGCAGATACTTTCAGACATAGTAAAAATCAAACAAAACAGGATAGAACCAGTAAAAACAAAATGATGAATACAATAAAGGGCTTCAAAATAAGAGAATAGTAAATTCAAAATGGCTACCATAACATGTCTTGGTATCTTTTAAATCGCTGCTCATGCCATCAGATTTAACATAATCAAACAAGACAAAACAGAATAAAACCCATACCAACAAAACAATGAAAATGATACAGGACTTCAAAGCAAGACAATAAGGATTTAACAATGGTTATCATAATGCCTCTTGTTGTCTTCAAAGCAGCTATAGATACCTTCAGGCATAGTAAAAATAAAACAAAACAGAACAGAATAGAACCAATAAAAACAAAATAATGAATGCAATAAAGGACTTCAAAGCAAGAAATAGTGAATCCAAAATGGCTACCATGACATATCTTGCTAGCTTTGAAATAGCTGCCCATGCCATCAGATATAACAAAAATCAAACAAAATAAAACAGAATAAAACCTAACCCATCAAACCAATGAAAATGATACAGGACTTCAAAACAAGATAATAGGGAATTAGTAATAGCTACCATCTTCAGAAGGAGCTCCCCCATAGATGCTACACTGCATACTGTGATCCTCTGAATAGATGATCAGACCACTGGCCCTAGACCTACAGAATCAGTGAAACACCAAACACCACAAACATCAAATTGCATTTCACCTGAAAAGTGATCATTGCAGTGTTTCTCTGAATCAGCCAGTCATTTACAGGGTGGGGTTGGGGTGTTATTAGCTCTTCTTGTTTTCCAGCCCGTGTGCTGGAAGGGGTTGAGGTCTGACTATTCCCCAACTGGCAGTGACCTGTGAATGGCACTGGTTCAGAGGGAGGACTTGCTTCTTGGTGAATTCTGGTTCTCTTCCCCTGCAGTCTGCGAATGGTGCTGACTCATGGGGAAAGGCTGGGGTCTGGCTGTCTCCGGGACCAGTGGCAACCCACGCATGGTGCTGCTTTTCAGAGAGGGCTTGCTTCTTAGTGCAAAGCCTTATTGTGCTAAACAAAGATGCTAACATTATTCCTGTGTATTACAGTTTTAAGTCTTCTAAAAATATTTTTCTTGAAACAAACTGTGTCAAACTATATTAGAAATGTTTTACTCAAAAGATGTAAATCATTATAGAACTGTAATTTTAATTGCAGAAATATTTTTATTGTTTGGTTAAAATTATTTTAGAATTTTCTGAAGCTGTTGTGAATAAGATTGTTTTCTTGTTTTGGAGGAGTTTTTTAATTGATGAATAAAAATGTTATCTTTGTTATTTTGATTTGTATTTTGCAATTTTACTAGATTTATTAATTTGAACAGATTTTGGAGATAATCTTTGGTTTTTTTTGTATATAAAATCATGTAATATGAAAACAGGGATAATTTACTCCTCTTTAAAATTTGGCAATCCTTTATTTATTTCTCTTGCCTAATTTCTGTGGTTAATACTTCCAGTAAATAAGAGTGGTGAAAGTAGACCTCATTGTCTTGTCCTAGATGTTAGAGGAAGGGCTTGTAGAGGAAGGGCTTGTAGAGGAAGGGCTTGTAGTCTCCCTGTTTATGACATTTTTGAACTAACATATGACCTATTCTACTGAATGTTCCATAAGCTAATGCGAAGAATGTGTACTCTTCAGTTGTTGGATGAAATAGTCTATAGATGTCTGTAAAGCCCATTTGGCCTATAGTGTAGATTAATTCTTATTTTCCTTTGTTGATTTTGTTTGGGTAACTTGTTATTGATAGTGGGGTACTGAAATCTAAAAATACTATTGAATTGGTGTCATTTTCTCCATTTGAGTATTTCAGTATATAGTGCATGTACAGAGCCAGCAAAAAAAAATGTATACACATTTCAGGAAAAGAAAAATAGTATAATTTTTTAACAGAAGGTATTACCTTTGTATGAGAGACAGTAGATGATGTCATATATAGCAAAAAACCCACAACATTGCTGGCCCTTAGAGAAAAAATTGAAAATACATATGCAGCAATTTCCGTCACCAAGTTACCCAAGCAGAAGTTCACCTTTACTGTACTAATAAATATCTGAAAGCTAATAGCCACCAGTTTAAGCATCTCTTGTAATAATAGAGGCTAATATAACTTGTATAATCTCCCAATGTCTCAATACATTTATTTACCTTTTTCTTTTTTACTTTTTATTACATCTAGAGTACAAACTTATTTTTTGTTGTCAGACACTTACAGGGTGGGTCTTTTTTGTTTAGTTTTTTGCCCTACAAGGCCAGACATCCACAGAGAAACACAGAACTTTACAAGTGGGCTAAGGAGTTCTTACTCATCAAGGTCACATGACACAATTAATGATCTCACAATAGTGTCTTTTGCTAAGCATGCCCTTTGCAGATGTTCATCATCTGAAGTAATTATATTCTGATTCCATCAAATCTTTGCACATGAAAAAACAAACATTTTCTAGTAAAAGACCTATGGCAATCAGGGTCAGAGCCTCTGAAATAATATACTCACAAATAAAATGTGACACCTGATATCCAACACTATAGCTTGTCATAATCAAAAGTACTTCATTTGATCATGGATTTAAAGAAATGAAATGATTTTTATCATGATAAAATAAAGATGTAAAAATTCATTTTAAGTGACAGTATTTATAGAAAAAAATCAAATGTGAATTGTTCATTTTTCCAGTGCACTTGTTTGCTCACCATCCTAGTTTAGTGTTGGCCTCAGCTGCTAAATTCCTAATGATTTATATGTGCTGTTCATTTTTTAGAGCATTTTCCATTCACCTAGACCTCATCTAGAATGTAGTCAGTTCTATGTTAAATCCTAAGCATCTTGAACGTTCCTCTCCTGGGCTGGGGATTTAGCCTAGCAGCATAAGCACCTACTTGGCAAACACGAGGTTGTGAGCTTGATTCCCGGTACCAAAAAAAAAAAAAAAAAAAAATTCCTCTCTCTGTAAGAGAATGCCTCCTCCCATATTACTGTAAAACAAGGGCATTACTGACATCTAGAAATGATCACATGCCACCAAGCATTTACATAACCAATTTTAAAGTTATATAAATTGTATCAATAAATTCTTTAAAAATCTGCAACATCTCCAAATAGAAAAATAATGTATGCAAATAAAATTGTATACTCTAAAATCAGAATAATGTTCAGTTTTAGATTTGATGATTCAATATGATATGATTTGTACAGTTATGTGTATAATACAACTATATTTATAATACCAATAAAACAAATGTAAATTTAACAAAAACCTACTAGAATTTCTTCTCTTTTTAAATTTTCTTGGAGGGTTAAATATTCATAATAATAACACTCATAATAGGGTATATGAACCTGTACATGATATACCTTTGTTTTTTCCCATTCCCTTTCCCCTCCTGTTTTTTACAAAACCGTTGTTTCCCTTTTTCCCTTCTATTCTCATTTTCTCTTGTCCCTTACTTCCTGTTCTACTCTCCCTGCTATTGTTCCCTTCACATTTGAATGTTTTCTTCCCATTTCTCAATATCTATTATACATTTCAGTTCTTATTTACACTTTCAGTGTCTCACACCAGAGAAACAATAAATGTGTGACTGATACGCATTTAAGTATCATCCTCACTTAACAGTATAATCAATAAATTTAGTATTAAATATTTATGCAAGTTTTTCTTTTCCTGTTCATATACACTTTTTTGGTGGACTCTATATATTTAGAGCTATTATATTCTTTTACTATCTTTGTATAGTGACATCTTTTGATTCTTTGTTACAAATAATAACTTTAAGTCTTTATCATATGCAAGTATAACTATTCATGCTTTTCATTTAGTATGACAGTAACATTTTTCCTTCTTCAGTTGACTTTGAATTGTTTCTTCATGTGTATTTATTAGTATAGTGAGTTTCTCACAGGTAACATAATTGGATCTTGTATTTATGTTCATTCAGTCAATCTATATCTTTTCACTGGGGAAGTTAATCTGTTCAAAGTTACTATTAGTCAGTAAAAACTTACTCTTTCCATTTTATTAATTATTTTCTGATTGTTTAAAGTGTTCTCCTTTTTCTGCTTTATATCTTTATCTCTAATTTGATGTTCTATAATAAGTTTTATATTTTTTCTCTCATGTCTATTTTTTCAGTGAGTTTTACTTTTTGTGTATTTTTATGATAGTAACTATTGTCCTTTCATTTCCCATTGTAAAAATCCCTTAAACATTTCATGTAAGGTCAGTTTAATGTTAATGAATTCCCCAAGTTCTTGCTTGTGTGGGAGCCTCTTTTTCCTTTCTAAAGAATATACCTTCTAAAGATATATTAATCTTCATTGACATGTTTTTTGTTTTCTTTTTGTTTGTATTTTTGTTTTGTTTTGGCTTCCTTCAGGACTTTGAATAAAATTTCTCATTGTCTTCTCATTTGTAAGGTTTCTGCTGAAAAATCTGCTGTTAGTCTGATGGAAACTCCCCTATTTATTTCTTGCCTGTTTTCTCTTGCTTTTTTAGTATGATGTCCTTGGCTTTTGACAGTTTGATACAATATGTATTGCAGAAGAACTTCTGTGATTATCCTTTGACCTTCCTGTATCTGGATGTTCATATGTCTTTTGGGAACTGTGACATTTTAAGCATTATTTCATTAAATAGGTTTTTGGGGCCCTTTGGTTTCTCTTTTCCTTTTGATATGTCCATAATAAGATTTTTTTCCATCTAATGGTATCCAATAAAACATATAAACTTTCTTGATTGTCTTTTAGTTTTTATATCTACATTTGTAATTTAGTAGACAATACAAACATATATTTACATATATAGTATTATATGCTATGATCTCCCCTTCTTTATTTTTTACCAGATTGACAAGTATAAATAAAGTTTATTAGCATGGTGTATTGGTAAGAATTAGTGACAAGCAATGTTATACAGTATATAATTAGTGAGTACTGTCCAATGACAGTTATTGTGATAGTTTACTATCATTTACCAATACTATACTATAGTGTAATTAATCATTATTTTAGAATATCCTCCTATTTATTTAAAAATTTTGCTGGAAAACAATGTGCCATGTTATGCCATCAGTAGCCTCATACCTCTCATGTCTATTGTATCTGTTGATTTCATCAAGAGACTGAGTGATTGACCTATATCATCTAGGTTTGTATAAATACATGTTGCTTACACAATGATGAAATTTTCTAACTATGGACTTCTCAAAATGTATTATTATACAATGTGTGTACTTACTTTGTGGTGTATGCCATGTATGCATGTTAATAAATGAATTTTTTTCTTGTTAATCTATCTTTTTTGTTATTGTTGTCCTTTTTTAGATAGATTCTCACTGTGTAGTTCAGGTTGGTCTTGAACTCATTTTGTAGCCCAAGCTGGCCTCAACTCTCTGCAATCCTCCTGCCTCAACCTCCCAAATGTTGGGAATACAGGCATGCACCACCACCATGCCCAGCTAATCTGTCTTTTGTTACATGAGACCATTATAACAAAAAGCTATAAAAAATAGAAAGAAAATTATTTTTCCTCTCTTACACCACCAAAATAACAAATGTTTATAGCCTATGTCCTTGAATTTTTACTGTTAGAAATTTACTTTATGAATACACAATGTATTAAATGTATACTTAAATGCCTATACTTATGAAAAAGTTTTAGTATTATTTATAATGGTAAGAATGTTAAAGGCTTCACTCCCAGGAAACCTCCCAGAAAGCAGCATCGTGGCCTGTCTCTTTGGGACCCGAACCTCTCGGACCCACAGAGTGGCCGAGGCTGTTTGGATTGGGAATGTTGTGGAGACTGGCATCTTGGCCAGGTCTGTTTGGGACAGGGAACTTTTCAGAAACCAACATTCTGGCCTGACTCTTTGGGACCTGTAGGCCCACCCTTCACTTGCAGGGAACCTCCTGGAGACCTGCGTGGGACAAGGCATGTTGGCCTGGCCTGCCTGAGATTCCACAGGCTCTGGGGTGACCACACCCAGCATTCGCCTTACAACTTAGGGAGCCAGGAGCCCACAGAGGGGAGTTAGGACCCTGTGAGGAAGCCAAGAGCCTGTGGGGGAGCCACTTCCCCTCCAGGAACTGAGGGTGTAAGAGGTAATTCACCACACAAGCAGAGAAAGCTTTGGAACACCACTCAAAGTAAGGAAATATAGAAAAATGACAAAAGGAAAGACCAAAAGGCAGGCTCAAAGCCCTAGCCCTCCCCAAGAAAGTTTAGAAGCCATGTACATAGAAGAAAAAAGGAGCCATACACCTGAAATGTCTGAAATGATATCAAATGAAATAAATATGCAAATAGGGAAAGCTATGGAGAAATTCAAATCAGAAATACTTGCCCAGGTAAAAGAAGAATTGATAAAAACAGTGAAAGAAATAGTGAATGCATCTAGTGAAAGCACAGCTAAAAAATTAGAGCAACAAAGCAAACAGATAGAATCCCTCAAAGAACAATATAAGAAACAAACAGAATGCATAAAGCAGATACAAAGAGATATACAGGAAATTCTACTGAAAGCTGTAAAAACCGCCTCAATGAAAGTGAAGATAGAATTTCAGACCTCGAAGATAAGATTGCAGCCAGTGAGCAGGAAAGACAAGATCTTATAAAAATAACAAAGAATCAGGAAATAACAATTCAACACCTGCAAGATGATGCAAAGAAAAATAACATAAGATTAATAGGGATAAATGAAAAAGAAGGGGACAGCCCAAATGATATCAAGAGGATATTTACAGAAGTAATAG
>PVJX010003469.1:0-108337 GCA_004027295.1 Dolichotis patagonum | reverse complement strand
TCCTGGTTTTTTGTAACTGTTTGCATCCTCTCTGTGTGTTCACTTTGTATGCCTTAATTTTGTAACATGAACAGCTATTTCTGGGAGGACAGTATGTGGTTTGTCAACTAGTGATTTATGGGGGTTTTTTTTGAGATTTTGTATTGTTTCTACCCTTTTTTCTGTATTGCTTTTTTTTTTCTCTTTAAATAAAATTTAAAAAAAACAGAGCATTTAATAAAACAAAACAATAAATCAGAGCAAAAAAATGGTGAGAACAATATTGGATTTCAAAAACAAGACAAGAAAATGTGATATAAGCCTATAAAATAATACAGAATAATAATACAAAGCTGAAGAGATTGAAAATAGATAAATCTGGGCCGGGGATTTAGCTCAGTGGCTTAAGCGCCTGCCTGGCAAGCGCGAGGTCGTGAGTTCGATCCCCAGTACCAAAAAAAAAAAAAAAAGAAAAAAGAAAATAGATAAATCTACCGTGCATGGTAGTACATGCTCCAGTTACTTGGGAAACTGAGGCAGGACAATCACAAGTCGAAGCTAGCTGGTGCAATTTAGTGTGATCCTGCCTCAAAATAAAATTTAGAAAACGAGGAACAGGGCTGGGAGAGTAACTCAGGACTCCTTGAGTTCAGGTCACAGTGCTACCGATAAATAAATCAGTGGGATACAATAAAGTATAGAAACAGATCTATGTATATGTGCAAAGGAAGTTTATAAAAGTGACACTTAAAATCCGTGAAGAAAATGTGGCTTTTTTGATAAATCACCTGAAATAATTGGCTACCCAGTGAAGGGGGGAAAAAAACCACAGCAAACTTCCTGTCACATCACATCAAAATCAGTAAATATTTAGGCAGGAAAACAAAATATCTTTAAGGGTTTTAACCTGAATTATTTTAATATTATTTAATATTGGGGTGAGGAATCCCTTTTGAAGCAAGTTACAAAGCCCGAAAGTGTAAGACAGAGATGTGTTCCTATAAAATGTAAAGCTCGGGTTAGACATTATTGGGCACAGCTCCAACATAAGTCAGTTTCTACACTTAGGGCTGGGATTTTGTGTACAGTGGTTCACGGTTTCCCAAGGAGGCGTCCGTCTGTCCAGAAAGCCCTGGAGTCCCTCATTTGTACGGACCGATTCACCATCAGTTTGCTAAACTAAGTGCTCAGGACAAAGAGTCCTTCACCTGCAGCTCACGCACATGTGTTACTAGAATGAAAAGTACAAAAAGGTGTCCAGATCCGTGCGGACGGAAGTTCTCTGCAGAGGCCGCGTCCACCGTGAAGCACCGCAGGCTGACCCGGCTGACCGTGGAGAGACTGGTGTCGCAGAAAAGGAGCCAAGGTTACCTTCGCTGTCTCGGCTGCCTTTTCATAGCCTTTTCCAAGCAAGCTCTGCTTCTCCGTCTGACTCAGCGCAAGGAGGCTGGGAGATAAACGCTGGGACACTCCGCGCCCCCTAGAGGTGGGAATGTGACAAACAGCTGAACTCCAGGAGAGTTCATCTTTCCGTACCCCAACCTTGGTGACCTCCACTTACTTTTTTTTTTTTTTTTGGTTCTGTGACTGTAACATTTCCTGTAATCTCTTCCACAGGGACTATGTCATTCAAAGTGATCTGAATCTCTGTTCCAAGGCTATGGTCCCTTGTCATAGGTTAAATCCAGTATTTCTTTTTAAAGCAGTGTTGTTAAAAAAAAAAAAAAAGGAGTGCTGTAATTTTATATTGATAGCAGTAAAAATGATACAATAAAGATATTTGGATTCCAGAAGGCACTAACCCCTCAAGTTCACAAGAAGCTTTCTTCAGTGAATGCCAAATCAAAAGTGGTTAAACACTGGAGAAGAGCTAAACTCCTCCGCCCACACCCAGTTATTCCAAAGGTTGAAGCAGGAGGATCCCTGATTTGAGGCCAGATGGGGCATTTGTGAAATAAGACCTCTCTTAAAAGCGAGGAGCTATGGGTGTAGTTTAGAGCTCCTTGGATTCAATCCCCAGTACAATCAATCACTCAACCAATGAACATGGAGTAGGCCCAGCATTCAGGAGGCTGAGGCAGGAGGATTGCCATGAGTTTGAGGCCAGCCTGGGCTACATAAGGAGACTCTGTCTTAAACAAACAAAAACAAAAACAAAAAAATGTGGGGCTACATAGTGAGATCCCGTCTTACAAAAAAAAATCATGTAATCAAAGTTAAGGCAAAAAGTGGGAGAAAAACTTGCATCAAATATGTAGAAGACACGTAAGTCTGAAAATAATTTTTTCACAATCCACAGCCCTCCCTTGTGCCAGGGGTTTATGGGAAATGGGTATGGCCGCTCAGGCTCCTTCCAAGCATTTCTCTGGGCCCAGCAGGCTGGGGCTTCAGCTGAACCCAGGAGCTCTTCCCTTTGGCTCCCTTCTTTTCCTCATTTTTTTCTCTTCCACCCCCTCTTTCTTTTGGGGTTTATTTTCTTTTACATATTTCCGGAAGCTGTCAGAGCTCTCAGGGTATGTGAGGTGATGGACACTGATTCTCTCGCTAGAGACTAAGGCTGCCAATTTGTTTGTTACATCAATAAGGTGCTGGGTGATGTCACCACTGGACATGGTCCTGACACAGCAGTGAACCCACTCTCACTCTCTAGTCCTCAGTTCTTTGGTGCCTTTGACGAAAGAGTGCAGTCAAGGCACACAGGCTTGTCAGAGCATGGTGATCCCAGCACTCTGGGAGGCTGAGGCAGGAGGATCACAAGTATAAACCTGCCTGGTGCCATTTAGCAACTTAGTTAGACCCTGTTTTGAAAAATAAAAAGAATGGCAGGTGTAGTTCAATGTGAAGGTCCTAGGCTAATTCCTGGTACCAAAAAAGAAAAATAAATAAATAAATAAATAAAGAGATACCCAGATAGAAACACAGGTAGAAATGTTGATATCTATACAGAAATACAGGTAGAAATTACTGTGAAGTAGATATAGAGGGGTGTCTTAGTTACTTTTTATTCGTCGCTGAGACGAGATACCTGATGCCCAAAGTTGGGAAAGGAAAGGTTTATTTCTTACAGTGTTTGGAGGTTTCAGTCCACACTCAGTTGGCTCCAAGGCAAGGTGGCATGGAAGGGCCGCAGTTCATGGCGGCTGCAAACAGCAAGGTGGAAACCGGCCAGAGAGAGAGACACGCCTTCTTCCTGCCATTACATCACATCCTGGCTCCACCCGCTAGGAGGGTGTAGCACTGACACCACCAATCCAAGCACTAGACAATGAACCAATCACAAATGCACAATGCAAATACATGAGGTCTGGGGGCCACTGACATAAACCATGACAAGGGGTTATGCTTACAAGCAGCCAGGTACTGTCACAAAGACATGTTTCGAGTACAGGTTTGGACACATTTTTAATGCACACAAAAATTGTTTCTGGGCTGGGTGTAGTGGTGCATGCCTATAATTCCAGCATTTAGGAGGCCGAGGCAGGAAGATTGCAAGTTTGAGCCCAGCCTCAGCAATTTAGTAATTTAGCAAAAGCCTGACTCAGGAAAATGAAAAAGTTAACTCCTGGGGTTCAGGGAGCTATGATGCTTCCTTAGCACTGCTCTGTTTACCTGATGTTTTTGCCTGTGACCTTTCTCTTAGGGGTTACTCTGGAATATCAGTATCTCAAGAATGGCTTTCCTGTTTCTTTCAAGTAGAACCTGTTCTCTCAGGGGCCTTAATCACAGAAGAATCTCATCAGGGCTCAGCCCGGGGTAGGAGGGTCTGTACACAAAGCTGCCCTTCTGAATCACTGGTGCAGGCCGCTCTGAATGCTGGGCGCCTCCTTTGGGTACCTGAGGGCCAGGTGAGAGCAGCCTGAGGCCTCCAGCGGCTGTGCTTGCTGTGGCACCTCGGATCTGAGCTCACAGAGGCGTCACGCGAGCTCCCAGGCATCACGCGCTGTGGTCTATTCAGGCCCTTGCCCGCTTTGTCCTTCAGGTCCGCTACTGCGAACTGCCTGCCTAAACCGGCACCTTGTAGATTGCGTGGGGGGAGGGGCATGGCACAAAGCTGCCGTGTTTTCTACAAAAACTAGGGAACATGTGTCTTTTCCTCTTCCCCTTTGTGTTCACCAACTGGAAGATGGCAGTTCCTGCCAAAAGGCTGATGGTTTCTTTAATTGACAAAGGATGCGACCAGGAAGTTCACAGAAAAATTTAAACCGGGTATGATGGTGTATCCAAGCGCTCAAGAGGCTGAGGCAGGAGACTCTCTGGGTGTCCGAGGCCAGCCTGGGATACTAGTGAGACCCTGTCTAAAAAAAAAAAAAAAAAAAAAAAAAAAAAAAAAAAAAAAAAAAAAAAAAAAAAAAAAAAACAAAACCACCAACCTGGGGATATAGCTCAGAGGCACAGTGCCTGCCTGGCAAGTGCGAGGTCCTGAGTTCAATTCCTGGTACAAGGAAAGAAAGATCTAAATCAGAAGAGAAAGGGAGAGAGGAAAAGAAAGAAGAGAAAAAAAGAAAATGGAAGGAAAAAAGAAAAAAAGGTATTCATATTCAATAGTAATTTTAAAAGATGAGTTTTGTTCTTTGACTTTTTGGTTTTTCTCTCAGATTATCAATATTTAAAAGATTGCTTGACTGCCCAGCATGGTGGTGTTATAGGCAGCTGAGTTACATGGAGTATTGTGGGCAGTCAGACAGGGCCCTTTCAAAGGAGCCAGTGCAAAAACCAGATACCTTGCAACTATAGGGGAAAACGAACACCTCTGCTGGGAGCCAGATCTCAAAACAAAAGACAAAACAAATGCAGCCATACTCTAAGGATAAACCTCAGGGACTGATATTCTAAATAGGTATGGATCACCTCAAGGAAGCCAGAAGAAGCCACTAACCCAATCCTCTACAGGCAAAGGCCCTGTTCCCACTTGCTACGTGACTTCTTCCCTACTGAATCCCAGTTTAATTAATCTTACCTGAGTAGTGATAATCTTATTGGCTGACCATAATTCTGTCCCTCCTCATGCCCACCTTGGAGTTCCCATTTTTCCCCACCTCAGACCTGCTTCACCTCATGGTTTTGCTCTATAAAAATCCCTGGAAGGGGGCTGGGGATTTAGCTCAGTGGCATAAGCGCCTGCTTTGCAAGGGCTGGGTCATGAGTTCAATCCCTGGTACCAAAAAAGAAAAATCCCTGGAAAAGGTGAGGTCCTCAGCAACCCACTCGGGACCCCTTCTGTCTGTCTCTAGACAGAAGCTTTCTTTCTCTCAATCAACGTATTCTGCTCTTAATCTTCATTGTTCCTAAAATTCATTCTTCAATTTTAGAGAACACGAACTCGCACTGGACATCTATCAGTAGCTCCTGCCTGCAACCCTGCGAGGCTGCGTGGCTGAGGCAGGAAAAGCATAAGTTCAGGCCCATCCTGGACAATTTTTTTCGATATCTTTTCTAAAAAAAAAAAAAAAAAAAAAAGATCTGGGGATGTAGTTCAGTGTGAAAGCCTTGGGTTCAATACTAGTACTTAAAAAAAGAAAAAGAAAAGAAGACTGTTTAATGCTATAGTTACAGTGCATTTCTGAGTGGTTTATATTACCAATGCGATTGTCCTTTTTGGTACTGGGGATCAAACTCATGACCTCATGCTTGCCAGGTAAGCACTTGTGCAGCTGAGCTAAATCCCCAGGACATGGACAAGCTGTGTAGGGGTGCAGCGGCCCTCAGCTGGAACAAAGAAGTGGAACCACTCTTATCGGGTTCGCAAAAAGGAAGCGGGAGGTTTATCTCTGGAATGAGAAGGAGAACACAGAAGCTACTCTTGGAGAGAGTTGTTTCTCTGGGTGGGGTACCAGGCCAGGCAGATGTCACGTTACAGAGAGCTGAGCCCCAGGCTAGCAGAACCTATGGTTATCAAGCAGCATTTGTATTTTGCATGCTGTCCCTCTACTTCTCCGCCTTTGGATCACTCCAGATGTTCTTGTTCCAGTTGGGTGGTGGGTTTGGTTGTTCGCTGTTTGGTTTTGTCACGTTAAGAACTGAACCCAGCCCTTCACACTGAACTAGACCCCAGCCCTTTTACGTTCTTCATTTTCTTGTGGTATAGGACGCAGTAGTAGTACTAGTTTTTCTGAGACGGGCTCTTGAATTTGGGGTCGTAGCCTCCCAAGTGCTGGTATCACAGGCGTGCCCCATAGTGCTTTTAAACCTGTGCTGCCATGCCTCACTTTTGCTCCATTTTTGCTCTAATAGGCTGAAAGTGTTAGTGGGAAGCCAGGTCCTGACGCCCCAAGGGACTGGCAACACGCCTGATTCTTCCCGTCTTTGACAAAATATTTCAGACAAGACTTCAGGACCATTGCACAGAGTATGGGTAGGGTTTCTTGTACAACAATAGACTTTCAGGAAGACAGAACACGCCTTCAGACAGGAAGGTAGGCAGGCGCCAGAGCAGCAACTGCTCTGCGTGAGGTCTCAGGCTGTGTTTACAGGATCCACTGGGTCTTCTAACGAATGTATTTTGCTTCCTGCAGGGACATTGTTCTTGGACAAACGAATGGGCTGTGCTGACCTACTTCAGAGAAAACAGGTGTCTCTTTCCTCTTCGGTGGGTGCCTTGAGACCCTGAGGCTTATCTAACCCTCACCCATGTCTGGACTTTTCGTAGGCTCTGGGCTGGAGGATGTTACCCTCTTGAGCTAGAGTTTGATACCGCAAGCTTGTGTGGATTCATCTAGAGCTAATGACTAAGAAAGTAAAGGGGTAAAAGTCCCATCATGTCTTCTTTGCTTTTCAAGGAGCCCCACCTATCTCCAGGCCTGCTAATGATTAAATTTCTGTTGAACAGAAGTGATGTACTGTATTCCCATTATTCTATAGTTGTCTTTTAAATATTTAATTTATACCATAACCAGTTCCTTAAGAAAAAAAAAAAGGGATCTTAGCTCAATGTACTATTTCTTTCTTTTTTTAAATTTTTCTTTTATCTCTTTCGGTGATAGTAAAGACCAAACCCAGGGCCTTGTACTATGTTACTATCTCCAGCTGCCTTTTTAAATTTTGAGACATGGCCAGGGGTATAGCTCAGTGGCACAGAGCCTGCCTGCCAAGTGCAAGGTTGTGAGTTCAATCCCCAGTACAGAAGAAGAAGGAGGAGGAGGAGGAGGAGGAGGAGGAGGAGGAAAATTTTGAGACATGGTCTCATTAAGTTACTAAGCTGCCCAGGTGGTACTCAACTGTTGATCCTTCCGCATCAGCTGAGATCACAGGTGTGCACTACCTTACCTAGCTTCTAATGTTAATACTATCTTGGATTTCAATTCTGTTATCCTGAATCAACAGTAAGTGTTACTAATTATATCATTCATCCTTCCCTCTAACAGCTTCTCTGAGGCATTCATGCTTCCTTGAAGCTACCTCCTCCAGTAATTTTTCCAAAGAACATCTGTAGTTGGGAAATGTTCTGAGTCTCTGTGTATTTTAAAACGTCTCTCATGCTCACATCAGATATTTTGGTTAAATATACAACTTAAAGCTGATAATTTCCCCTCCATCAATCCTAATGGTTTGTTTCTTGGGAGCCAGAGCCCCTGCAGCGGCTTAGCGGCCCCCGGAAGTGTTGGAAGGCTTCCCCTCTAACTGAAGGTGTGGACAGGTAGACTCACCCTGAGGTAGGATGAGCAGCTTTCTGCTCTTGGAGCAAAGGGCTACCGAAGCTGGTAGCCTGGGCTGCAGTTTGATGAGCCCTTTGTTTGCCATGGGAAGGGAACGGCCAGAAGTGGCTTCACAGAACATGTGGCCCCTACGAAAGCCCATGTAGGTCTCAGCATCGCTGGGCGATGAGGTAAGGGACGGATCAAACCCGGAGAGGACACTGAACACTGTGGTGGGCTTTTGCTGTTGCTGCTTGTTTCTGCAGTACTGGGAGTTGAACCTGGGGCCTTTATATTGAGCTACAGCCCCAGCACTTTTTAAATTGTTCTTATTGTATTACAGGTTTTCACTAAGTTGCTAAGTTGCCCAGTCTGGGCTTAAACTTGAAATTCTCCTGCCCTGGCCTCCCAGAATGCTAGGGTTACAGGCACAGGCCACTATGCTCAGCACCATGGTATTTTTCAGACCATGGATAGCAATGTGTCAATAGGTCATGCATGAAATCAATTTTATTGTATATTTCCTATCAACAGGACGCTTACACATCTATAATTTTAACACTCTAGGAGGCTGAGGCAAGAGGATCACAAGTTCAAGTCCAGCCTGGGCAACTCAGAGAGACCCTGTCTCAAAATAAAAACTAAAAAGTGCTGGGGCTATAACTCAGTGTAAAGGCCCTGGGTTCAATTCCTAGTATCACAAAGAAAAAAATTATCATACTATATAACCACAAAAGAGCTGTCAAAGTAAAGAAAAATCATGTCATTTCCAGGTAATCCTCAAATCCCAGTTAAATACACCTATTGTCTCAATAATGTCCTTTAGAACAGTAGGACAGACTTACAGTCGCATTTATATGGCATGTCATTATAATTTCTTTTGGCATAAAATATCACTTCAATCTTCTATTGATTTCACTTTCATGACATTCACACTTTTCAAGATTACTGTCCAGTGATCCTGTAGAATGTCGCCCCATTGGGTTTATCTGATTTTCTTTTTTTGTCTGGGTTTATTTATTTATTTAGGTAATGGGAATCCTGTTTTTGTTTTTTGAGACAGGGTCTCACTATGCAGTTGAGAGTGGCCTTGAACTCACTATGCAGCCCAGGCTGGCCTTGAACTCATAGAGATCCTCTTGCCTCAGCCTTTTGAATGCTAGGATTACAGGTGTGCACCACTACACCCAGCTTGATGTCTTCTTATGGTCAGGTTCAAATTATGCATCTCTGACAGAGATTTTCTTACCTATGGCTTTGCTGGTGTTCATTTTGATCACTTAACTAAGATGGTACTGCCAGGCTTCTTTACAACAAAGTTCTTTCTTTGTAGTTAACAAGGTTTTTTGTTTGTTTTTTGGTACTGGAAATCGAACTCATGACCTCGTGCTTGCCAGGCAGGTGCTTGTGTCGCTGAACTATATTCCCAGCCGTTAGTAAGCATTTTGTGTCAAGGAAGTTATTTGAAACTATGTAACTGTATCATGCTTCATTTGACTTCTCGTTTATTCACTTACTTTTATCAGCATTGACCCTTGTTTTTTCATTTTAATTCAGTGGGTTATAATCCTGTACAATTCAGTGTTCAGATTGCTCCTGAATTTGGCCAGCTGGCTTCCAGTGTGTCTCTGAGACATGATCTTATCAACCTTTGAGCAGTACTTTGCTTCCTTGTATAAGATGTTCCAAGCACATCTTATGCTTTTACCCCTGCCTTAGAGTCATTTATTTCTCTCCACTAGCCATGGGATTTTTTTTAAACAGTACTAGGGCTTGCACCCAAGGACTTTGCATTGAGCTACATCCTCAGCCCTCTTTTATTTTTTATTTTTATTTTAAAACAGGGTTTCACTAAGTCATTAAATTACCCATGTGAGAATCAATTTGCTGTCCTCCTGACTCAGTCTCCCAGAGTGCTGGGATTACAGGCAGGCACCGCCACACCCAGTTTAGCATGGCTGTTTTAGCACAGTGGTGTTTAGAAGCCAAGATCTAGGCACAAAGTACTTGATTACACTGCTCTCAGAGCTACTGCATGTCTGTTAGTTTTTTTTATCTATATGAATAGCTGACAGCTTTGAATATGTGCCAATATCTCCGGTCTATTCACCATGATAGTTTTTCTTGCTTTCTCCCTTCTCCATACATAGTACCCTTCTCTAGTGGGGCCTGTTTTTATCCTTCATGTACTTGATTCATCTCTGTTTGTAGCCAAAGCCCCATCCCAGTCTCCTGCACAGCTGCCCGCATGGGCCGGCCCCTACCTGGATATCTTCAAACCCATCTTCAGCTCTGATGGCCCTTCCAGCTGCCTCCATGGTGCTGCCCCTCCTTACCCACTGGGCTCTCAGCTGGTCATAGGGCAGGTCAGGCTTCTCCACGTGTAGATGTCCTCTTCGCTCTGCCTTCTGACCCTCCTCTCAACACACACACACACAGGCTTGGGCTCTGATGGCTGGTCTCCTCCCAGTCACTTAGCTCAGGTGCTCACACACAGTACCAGGCTCCCATCCCATGCAGACACCCCTCATCTGCTGCCAGTGCCCCCGAGCAGGCTGCCCCTCCACAGTGATGCCCTCCTACACTGGGCCTCTCACTGCACCCACTCACTGCACGCTCACATGCTGCAGCAAACAGCACGAATGCCCACCTTGCTCTGCTCCATACAATGGCATTAGGGCTGAATTATTTAGGAAGTGTAAGGAAAGGGAGATCAGAAGATACTGACTATACCCTATGGGTATTTTTTCATAAAATTTTAGTGACACACATATAATATAAATATGTTAGCCTTCCATCACAATAACAAAATACCTAAGATAACAAATTTTAAAAAGAGGAAAGGTTTATTTTGGCTCACAGATTCAGAGGGACTAGTCCATGGTTTGTTGGGACCATTGCTTTTGGGTCTCTGGTAAAGTAGCACATCATGACACCGAGAATGTCATGCCACAAGAACTTCATGGTGGCTGGGAAGCAAAGGAAACCAGAGACGGAGCCCCACCTTCCCCTCTGAGAACAGACACCCAATTACCTACACTCTCCCATTAGTCCCACATCTTAAAATTTTCACCATCCATATCTTTCACCATGTACTAAGCTAAAATCAGGATGGATCAAAGATCTTAATATAGAGTAGGAAGATAGAGTGGAAGATAGAGTAGGTAAAACTCTTGAAGACACTGGTGTAGGCAAAGACATGAACAAAACCCAGACTGCATAGGAATTGCAAATAATCAACAACTGGGATCTCACCCTACTCAAGCTTTTGCACAGCGAAAGAAACCACCAACAGAGTGAAGAGACAACCCACAACATGAGAGAAAATGTTTTCCAGCTGTTTCTGGAAAAAGGATTACTATGGAGAACATATAAAGAACTAAAAAAAAAAAAAATCAGTCCTCCCAGATTTAAAGACCCAATCCAAAAATGGGCATCAGAGACGAACACACACTTCTCAGAGGAAGAAATACAAACAACAAATAAATATGTGAAAAGATGTCCAATATCACTGGTCATTTGAGAGATGCAAATTAAAACAACACTGAGATTCCACCTTATACCAGAAAGAATGGCTAGTATCAAGAAATCAATAACAAATGCTAGAGGAGCTGTGGGGAAAAAAGAACTCCTCTCCACTGTTGGTGGGAATGCAGACTGGTGTAACCACTGTGGAAATCAGTGTGGAGATTCCTCAAAAAACTAGGAGTAGAGTTTCCATTCAACTCACTTATTCCCCTTCTGGGTATCTTCCCAAAAGAATTAGAAACATCATACCACAATGATATATGTGCACCCATGTTTATAGCAGCAGTTTGTAATAGCCAGATCTTGGAAACAACCTAAATGGCCATCGACAGGAATGGATAAAGATGTGGTATTTTTATACAATGGAGGACTACTACTCAGCCATAAAGAAGGATAAACTAGAGACTTTTATAGATAAATGGATGCAAACTGAGAACATAATCAGTGAGATAAATAAGACACACATGTAAACATCATATTCATTAGTGTGAGAAACTGAAAGAAAAAACATGTATGTATATGTATATAAAAATAGTTAACACCATTATACTACTGATTTCTCTGAGTTTGCCAAAGAGAAAGATTTGTGCTGATTTGTGCTAGTATTATTCAGACAATTGAATGTAGTTGTCTTGTGCTCTAGGTGAATGATTTGGGGATGACAACACACAGTGTATGTACCATTATTGCCCCAATTGGTGTGTTTTGAAATTTTGTTGTAGTGTTTTTCATCTTCTTTTTATCCTTGAATAAAATGGATTTGGAAAAAAATAAAATCTTGGTTCAGTTTTGGTTAAAAAAAAAAGGAATGAAAAAGGTGTAATCACAACAGACCCTACAGAAATTCAGAAGCTCATCTATACCTACTTTGAAAGCTTGTACTCTAATAAGATGGAAAATACAGAAGAAATGGACAGATTCCTATATACATATGAATTACCAAAGCTGAATTAAGAAGATGTAAAAACTCTAAATAAAACCATTATCAGTCAATGACATTAAAGATGTAATTAAAAACCTACCAAAAAAGAAAAATTCAAGCCCTGATGGATTCACTGCTGAATTCAAGAAATTTAGAGAAGACAATGCCACCTACTTCTTTAACTCTTTAATTAAATTGAAAGGGAAATGATACTCCCAAATTCATTTCCAGAAGCAAGAATTACCCTAATACCAAAACTGGAGAAGGATCCTATCAAAAAAGAGAACTAAAGGCCAATCTCTCTAATGCAAAAATCCTTAAGATACTGGCAAACAGAATGCAGCAAATCATCAAGATTGTATACCAGAACCAAATAGGATTCATCCCAGGGATGCAGGGATGGTTCAACATATGCAAATCAAAAATGTTATACACCATATTAAGAAGGACAAAAACCTTACAATCATCTCAATAGATGCAGAAAACACATTTAACAAAGTCTAACACCTGTTTATGATTTTGTTTATTTTTATTTATTTGTCTTTTTGAGACCGGGTCTTGCTATACAGTTCAGGCTGGTCTTGAGTTCACTTTGTAACCCAGACTGGTCTTAAACTTTTAAGAATCTTCCTACCTCAGCCTCCCAGAGTACTGGGATTACAGGCATGCATCACTATGCCTGGACTGTTTATGATTTAAAAAAAAACACTTTACAGAAAACTGGAATGTGGTCATTATCTCAATCTGTTAAAAATCATCTATGACAAACCAACAGTCAACATCATACTAAATGGACAAAAACTGAAAGCTTTCACTGTAAAATCAGGAACAAGACAAAGATGTCCACTGTCACCACTCTTATTCAATATAGTTCTGGAAACATTAGCCATAGCAATTAGACAAGACTGAGAAATAAAATAGTGAATGAAGAAGTTGAATTATTCATTATTTATGGATAACATGATATTCTACACCAAAGTTCCATCAAAAGATTTCCAGATTTAATAATCAAATTCAGTCACATAGCTAGATACAAAATCAACACTCAAAAATCAATAGCCAGGAAGTACAATACTACAAGAAATACATGAATAACTCACTGAGAGTGAGAGGTATTGTGAAACAATACTTTTCACAATAGCATCAAATAATGAAACACCTAGGAATCAATCTAATGAAGGAAGTAAAAGATCCTTATGTTGAAAACCACAGCACTCTGAAAAAGGGTATTTATTGAAGAGGATATCCGAAAATGAAAAGATTTTCCTCATTCTTGGATAGGAACCACCAATATAGTGAAAGTGGGCATATTTCCAAAATCGTTATGCAGATTTAATACAATCCATATCAATATTATATCTCACATAAATAGAGAAAACAATCCTAAAATTAATTTGGAACCAGATTAGACCTAGAATTGCAAAAGTAATTTTGGGCAACAAAGGCAAAGCAGGGGCATCACAATCTCCTTGAAATTATACTCCAAAATTAGTGTGACAAAAACAGAATGGTACTGGCAAAGAAACAGACCCCAATGATCAATGGAACAGATTAGAAGATGCAAAATTAACTCTAAACATACTTGGTCACCTTGTCTTTGACAAAAGTGCCAAATACCTTCGCTGGAAGAAAGACAGCCTCTAATAAACGGTGCTGGAAAAACTGGCTCTACACATGCTGAAGATTAAAACTGAAGCCATATTTTTCACCATGCACTAACCTAAAACCAGAATGGATCAAAGATCTTAATATTAAAAGATACATTCAATCTGCTGAAAGATAGAATTGGTAGAGCTCTTGAAGATACTGGTGTAGGGAAAGATTTTATGAACAAAATCACGACACAGGTAATATCTCAAAGAATCAACAACTGGGAATCTCATCTTATTAAAAAGCTTTTGCACAGAAAGAGAAACCACCAACAGAGTAGAGACAACCTACAGTGTAGGAAAAAAGATTTTGCTGTTCCTTGAACGACTAATATGCAGAATATATAAAGAACTCAGAAACAATAAGGCCCCTCAAATTTAAAGACCCAATCCAAAAATAGGCATCTGAAATGAATAGACATTTCTCAGATGAAGAAGTACAAATGGCAAGAAAGATAAGATATGGCTATGATCAAGAAATCAACCAATAACAAATGTGGGCTGGAACACTTCTCCACTGTTTAATGGCAGTATGGACTGCTGCTCAACCACTGTGTAAATCAGTGGACATACCTCAAAAAACGAAAATTAAAAACAACTAGAATTAGAGGTTCCATTTGACCCAGTTATTTGTCTTCTTGTATCCTCCTGAAACAACTAAAAGCATCATACCACACGTGATGTTATGTTTACCCATGTTTATAGCAGCAGTTCTTAATAGCCAAATCTTGGAAGCAGCCCAACTGCTCACCAACCAATGAACGGATAAAGATGTGGATTTCTTTTTAAATACAATGGAGTACTACACTGCCATAAAGGATAGGCTTGAGACATTTCTAGTGAAATAGATGCACCTTGAGTCCGCACTCTTATGTGAAATGAATTAGACACATTTATATATCAAAATGTTGTCTAGTGTGAGAAACCAAAGTGTAAATAAGGACCAAAATGTGTATTAGGTATTGTGAAATAGGAAGAAAATGTTCAAATGAGGAGGGGAACATGGGAGGGGGTGGAGGGAAGGAAAGAAGGGAAAAATTAAAAAAAAAGGAAAGAAGAAAAAAATGGAAACAAAGCTTTTATAAATGGGAAGAGGAGGGATTGAAGAGAGGGTAGGGGTATGGGAAAAAGGAATTGTTTGTTATATTATGTACAGGTACAGATTCCCTATGATAAATGTGATCTATTTATCTAATGTATCAATAAAATCTGATTAAAAAAAAATCTTGGAAATACCCTAAATGCCCACCAACCAATGAATGCATAAAGATGTGTGGGGTTTTTTTTTAATGCAACAGAGTAGTACTCCACCATAAAGGTTAAGCTTAAGACATTTCTAGCTAAATAGATGCACCTAAGACCACATCCTTAAATGAAATTAATCAGACACACACCTTTATAGATCAAGTTGTATCTCTGGTGTGAGAAGCCAAAAGTGTAAATAAGGACCAAAATGATTAACAGATATTGGGAAATAGGAAGAAAATGTTCAGATGAGAAGGGGGAAAAGGGACAAGAGAAGGAAAAATATGGAAACAAACTTTTGTAAATAAGGTGGGGGAAGAAGGGTGAAAGGTGGGGGAGATATATCCAGTGTAGGTAGACTCCCTATGATGAATATTATCATTACGTATATCTAAAATGTACCAGAAAAAAAAAAAAAACCAAGCACCTGATTTTTTTTTTTTTAGTGCTGGGAATTGAACTCATGACATCGAGTTTGCCAAGCAGGCACTTATACCACTGAGCTAAATCCCCAGCCCACCAAGCACCTGATTTAAGGCCCATTGGGAACCGGATATGGGTTGGGCACAATGAGGTCCAGCTTTGGGCACAAGCCCTGTTTCTTCACAGAGCTGACCAGGACAGCACTGGAAAGGAGCTGGGGGAATGACTTAGAAAGCTGGGGTGCAGCCAGGTGTAGGGGCAGTTGCTGCAGTCCAAGTTACTCTAGAAGCTGAGGCAGAAAGATCAGTTGAGCCCAGATCAGGGCTGGCCTGAGTGACACTTCCAGATCCTCTCTCCTGCCTACCTAAACAAACAGATCTGGGATGGAGGCAGGAATAGAAACACAATGGGTAGGCTGCGCCCCATGGTAGGAGACTAGCTGGCCTGTGGCTGGGAGCACAGAAGGCCTAGGCCAAGGTTGAACTCTCAGCCCTGCCCAGATATGACTCAACTGAGGGGCCTGGGAGAGCTACTCTGGGCGGCTAGATCGGGCCTGGCAGGGGACAACAGGTGTGGGAAGGCATACATTCTTCACAAAACCACCAAAGTTCAGCTTGAATGTTGTTTCTCAGACCCTAGTGTTGTCTCTCTAGGCACCAAGTTGAAAACTCCAGAGCACCAGAGGTTGTTTTGGTGAAGGACAAGTGTGAGGCAGTAAGAACAAGGAACGCAAAAACTGGGAGGGACAGAGCATCTCCCAACCTGATATATACAGCACTGGCACAACAGACATGGCAGCCAGACTCCAAGCTCACCCTACCCCTCAGCCACTGCTCAGCAGATGACAACCCCTTATGTGTGTGTGGGGGGGTATGTGCCTGCTCCAGGGGTGGCAGCTGCAAGGACAGCTGCAGAGAGTACAGGAGGCCTGACTCTAGATCCAATGGCTGTTTTTATTCCTTAGGAACAAAGATACATAAGGAAGAAACTCCAAAGCAAATAGGAGCATGGATGACAGAATAACACCAGGAGCCTGGCTCAGTTCGCAGGATGGCACACTCCACAGAGGGCCAGGTCATGGCCCTGGTTCCTCAGATCCACACCTGCCCTGTCCCCAGGTGGCCATCTTAGCAGTGGAGAAGGGAGTTGGTGACATGCAGAACTCGCCTGCTGGACATGAAGTACACAAACACACTTGTCTATTCTTTTTTAGTTTTTTTTTTTTTTTAATCGGTACTGGGGATCAAACTCACGACCGCACACTTGCAAGGCAGGTGCTTATGCCACTGAGCTAAATCCCCAGCCCCCTACTTGTCTATTCTGAGAGGCCTGGGGACAACAGACCCTCTCTCCTCTCAAGAATAGAGGTAGGCAGAAAAAATGAGAGGAGACTGGGTGTCACAGACAGCTAAATAGTAATCACAGGGCCACTGTGGCTCACAGAATAGGTGCCAAGAAGGGATGAGAAGGGAAGCAAGAACTGGTTAAGATAGCTCTCCATTCTGCGCAGTGGTGCCCGTCAATCTTGCCAAATCAGCCCCACGGCCAGTTATGATCATACCTAAGGACCTTGGCCGTGTTGACTCAGATGCCATTATCTTTTTCCCAGAGGATTTGCTTCTAGTCCCATTTCTGGCACAATCTACTGCCTGCAACCTGGTCCTCTAGGGAACAGATTAGCAAGGGACACATGCCCAAGATGCAACAGCTTCCACTGCAGGCAGGAATCTTTAAGAGCAAGGTGCTTTGGTGTGGGTCAGGTCACACTCAATACAAACAACGTATCAAGGGATTTATCCTCAAGCAACAGTGGCCTCTGGCTGCAGCTTGGGAGTACGGACTGAGGCCCCAGCCTGAGTCCTCATCACAGTGAGGTCTCCTGGAGGACGAAGGTGGGACTGAGCACCTCCTGGCTTGGCCCGTCCTCAGCCATCGCCCACTTGTCTCCGCCATCCTGCAGCATGCCCTTCCTCTTCTCTGGAAACAGGCTGGTGTCCATGGAGGCGTTCTGGGGACGGTGCAGAGCAAGGCGGGGATGTGGGAGCCACATATGCAGGAGGGGGAGGGGCCAAGCCAGGCCAGGAGTGGGCGTGGGAGGAGGCAAGGGAGGAGCACAGTTGGGGGAGCAGGGCTGGGGGGCTGTGGAGTGGGCAGGCCCTGAGCCTTCTGAACCCCAAACCAGCACAGCCCATCCTGTGTAAGGAGGCTGAGGTGGCTGCTGTGGGAGATGGTCAGAGAGCCGGGTGCTGGCCCCAGGGGACACAGAAGGGGACAGAAGGGGACCTGGCCAGAAAGGGAGGGGATCGTGTACAGGTTCCCACCTGGTTGTGGCTTCTGCAGCAAAGCCGCTTCTGACAGGACAAGGGGAGGAGGGCCAGCAGTTTTGGCAGCACGGGGTAAATGGTCTGAGGGTTCAGGGTCCGGCCCCGCATCCCCCCTGTAGGCAAAGGTGCTTCTGAGTCTGCAGCACAGGGAGGCCTCTGGGTGTCCAAGGCCCCAGCCCTGCCTGCCTCCTGCTTCTGGGTTAGGAAGCTGGCTGTTTCCAACCCCCAAGGACTCTGAGGACAGTGCCCCCCCCACAGCCTCCCCCAACTCTCTCAGCCCCTCTTCATTCCTCTGTGCAGTGATCCCACTCCCTCACCAGTGAGCAGACTGATGATCAGGCCCACCACAATGACAGTGGTGGAGTTGTGAGCGCTGTACCATAAATACGACAGGGAGTAGAAGTGCTGCAAGCCTGTGGGCCTGGGAGAGCAAAGGGGTTAGGACAGTCAGTAATGTGTTGACAGGACAGCCTCAAGCTCTGGGCTCCACCCACTTTCCTGGCCTTAGAACCCAACATTTCTCTAAGGTGTCTGATCCCTTAGAAAGGACTCTGTGAAGTCCCTCAAAAGGAAGCTGTTGGGTTGGGCCTGCTGGTGTGCTCCTGTGATCCCAGTGCTCAGGAAGCTGAGGCAAACATTCAAGGACAGCCTGAACTACAAGTGAAACCCTGAACAAACAAACAAGTCACTGAGCTACTGTCCCCAAGTGGAAAAGCAGTAATCCCTGACTCACTTGGAGAGGGTGGTCAAGGGCACTATGGTGGTCACAGCTGCGCTGGTCAGATTGCTGGGCAGGGAGAAGCTGGACACGTTAAGGGAAGAGGTTGCTGTGCCCGACCCCATGCTGGTCACCAGACTCCCAATGCCAATCCAGAAGGCCATGATGAGTCCAGCCAACAGGCCCACGATGGCACCCTGCCAGAGACACGGTGTGTTCTCCTGTGTCCAGGCCAACCCCACCAAACCTTGACAGTAATTCTCAGAGGCACCCTGTGCACGGGACTGTGGAAACAGATGCATTACTCACAGAAGGGTTGGCACAAGGAAAGAACATTCCAAGGGAGAAGAGTCCAAGAAGCGGCCCCCCAACCATGCCGAAGATACTGATCGCTGCCTGGAAAGGTCAATGAGAAAAAACAAAGGTTAAAAGAATGCCCAGGCTCAGGGAACCCAGCCTCAGTGACACACAGCTCCATCATGAGTGAATGCCTCAGTCTCACTCATCAGCTGTCTGGCTCTGCTACCTGGGTCAATTCCAGAGGGCAGGAATAGCTAAGGGCACGCAGCCTCCCTGGAGGCTGATCACTTGGCCTCTCTAAGCCAACATGATCTAGGGATTTTGAGCACTTGGGAGTCTCTTCATAGGTAAAGGTGTTCCAGAAAGGGGGGATTTCTGATCCTGACCCTTAAGCCATTCCCCCTTGACACAGCTGCAGTCCTCAAGTTCCTGTTACAATCAATTCCTTCCCACTCTTACCAAATATTTCCCTTTTGGTAGTCATTACCTGCAGCATGGGTCCCATCTGGGAGGAAATATAGGCCATTCCCAAACAAACCAGCCCGTAGCCAAAGGCTGGGGAAATGCGGAAGGGAAGAAACAAATGGATGTGAATAAACACTAGAGAAAGTGGGGCAACCTCCCCAAACCATGGCTCTGTGTCCCTGGAAACAGGGCCTATGACCTCATGCCCCAGCTCTCCCTCCACCTGTCCTCACTCCCATGTGACTTAGAATCCTCCCCAGGAAACACCAAGCCATAATAAACAGCTATGGAGTGAGGCTGCCTGCTTCAAAAGGCAAGTGCTGGGCCCAGGACAAAGTGAGTTTCTACCGCAAATTGATGGTAATGGTCAGGAGGTATCTCAGAAAGAATAAAAATCGAGGGTATACAAAAGCATAATCCCACCGAGGCTTCTGGAAAGCATGATGGCCCGGGTTTCAGAGAACTCAGGGAACCAGGGTTGAATCAGGTCTTCCATTGTGACAGTTGCTAATGAATTAAAAGCAGAGGATATGGTGCTGGAAAGGAAAAAAAGAGAATGATAAGCGGTGATGCTTCGGGGGGCTGAGAGTAGAACTAAGAGGGGACTCTGGAGGGAACAGCGCCCTAAGGTCCCAGTGATGGTGCAGGGAGCCAAGAAACCATGCTCACAGCTGCAGGCACAGCCACCTCCGAGGAGGTCTGGAGGACAAGGACACTGTCCTTTTCTGACAAGAGTTCAGTTTGTTCAACTGGATTTATTCCTGGTATTGTGGTAAAATAACCTTTAACTGAGACAGGTGCATGTCTTGGGAGGAGACGTGCTCTGTCCTCCACAGATAACTGTCTCTTATCTGTGTGCTGCCATGGGTGGCGATGGATGGCATGGGGCTCCCAGCCCACCTGTCCCGGCATACTGTGCCCAAGACAACTGGTTGAAGGGGTACCTGAGGGAGCCGCTGAAGAGGCAGGCAACAAAGAGTCCAGGCAGGCCTGGCAGGTCTTTCAGGAGGTCCATCACAAAGTAGAGGACAAACTACAGGCAGAGCAGAGCATAGCTCTCTTCAGGGGTGGCTCCCCCTATGGTCTATCCCTCCATGCACAGTCCAGGGACCTCCCCAACATGCAAAGAAAATGGGTTCTGTAGAAGAATGATACCGCCCGCACCCCAGCTCTGCCCTCACCAGCAGTGTGACATCAGCACACTGCCCACCCTGCAAAGTCTATTTCTCCGCTATAAAGTCAGGCTGTCAGGAGGCTTCAGTGAGGACAGGCATGTGCCAGCTCCCAGCAGAGCACATGGTGCATATGGTGGAGTTAATAAAACTAGGCCCTCACCTCCAATTAGGGTGAGCACTGATTAGGTGATTTCTGGGGCTGGGATGTGACACGCTACATTGCTAGAATTTCAACATGGGAGAGGCTACATAGCTACCACCCACCCAAGAGGCCGGTCTTTCTGCATCACCCAGACACTCCACTTTGGGCCCAAGGGTAGCCTTTCAGGTGCATGGCTTTCTCACCTGGTCAGGAGATGCCTGAGCCTGCTGGCTGCTCAAGGGAAACTCTTGGTAATAGGCGAACATGACCAGGCCAATGAAGCAGCTTATGCAGAGCACGATCTGCTGGCAGGGGAACACCGCATAGCAAGAACTGCAAAGGAGGCCGGAGTTGGGGAGAAACAGTAATGAGACACTCAGGCTTGTCCTCCTGCTCCTTCAGAAAGGAGGCCCATGTCCCAGCCCCAGTGGGCACAGGTGCACCCTGTTCCATCCCAACTGCCCTTGGGAATCCCCTCCTAACCCCTGCCCCGGCTTCCTGTCCCTGCACTCACAGTACAGCAGCCTTCTCTGTGTGGGAACTGAGGTAGCGTTGCACCTGAGCCTGATTCACTCCATACAAGGACAGCATCATGAAGACGCCCCCAAAGGCCAAGGTCCAGAAGGTGTGCCGCACAAAGGGATCCGGATTCAGGCTGCAACAGATACCACTGGTCACTTTGCCACAGCCTCAGACTCCCACTTAGCCTTCCTGTTCTCCTGGCATGAGGGATAAGCAGGGAGCAGAGTAGACACCATTCCTAAGCAAAGGGAGCTACTTATGGCAAGAAGCTAGGTAGACCCAAGAGACAACACAGCAAGCTAAAGGGAGGCTTCCCCTTCTCCACCCAGCCTCATCCCATGTCCTCACCCCCACCCTCCACAAACACCAGCTGGCCACCTGTGATCTCTGCCTCTCTGCGGTGCCAGCTTCTTGCCATGTGGCATTGTGCCTGGGATCCCCTAGCCTGCCCTTTGCTTACTGCAGCCCCGGACATTGGGTTCTGGGACAGACTCAGCTCCCAGGTACTACAGAACCCAGCCAGGAGAAGGTGGTACTTACTCGATCCCAGAGATGAGGCCGTGCTGGGAAGCCACATCCCACACACGCCCCATGCCGCCCACTTTGGCCGACCCCACAATAATTACAGCCACCTGCCCTAGGAACATGACCAGTGTCTGGAACACATCTGTCCAGATGACAGCCTTCAGCCCACCCTGCAGGGAAAAGACAGCACACTGGCCGCAAGTGTCTCCCAGGCTGTCCACAAGAAGGACACCACTGAACCATACGAAGGGGCTGGCTTCCCTGCCATCAGGGCCAGCAGCACTGAGATTGCTGGCTTCATTCTCATCTGTCCTCTATTTTTGCAGCCACCCTCTCTCCCATGTGTCATCCTAAATTACATCTCTCTTCACTCTACCCAGAATTTTACTCCATCTCCTACCTATATTCTTATACATTTACATACACTGTGTTCTGTTTGAGACAGTCTTGCTATGTGGTTTAGGCTGCTCTCATTACGTAGTCCAGGCTAGCCTTGAACTCTTGGTGATCTTCCAGGTTCAGCCTCCGAGAGCTGGGATTAGAGGTGTGCAGCACCACACCTGGTGTCCCACCTATATCTCAGCCTTTCTCTTCTCCTCTCATCTCCTCCCCATCCCTCAGGGCTCAGTGCACTTACCAGTGCAGTGTAGATGGTGCACACAATGCCCAGGGTCAGCACTGACAGCCACAGATCAAAGCCTGTCACTGTAAACAGAGAGAAATGATACTCCCATCACAAAGAAGACTTCCCAAGGGAGGCGCCACATAAATCCTGATAGGGGTAGAGATGGCAGGTCATAGGGCTGAAGCAAAAGTGAAATACACCATTTACCATGACAGGAAAATGTATGCAGAGGTCTACCAAAAGGCGTGGATTAACCCGAAAGCACGAAGCATGGTAATTCTGATTGACTGATTCAAATGACGAGAACTATGCCTGCTCCCACCTCTGGCGGAGACCAACCCAAGCAGCGCATGCAACTGCAATGAATCAACTCCCTGTCTAGGGCCATGCTTTCTGGCACACTGCCGTCCCCAAAGGTATTTTCCCAGCCTGCCACAGCTGGAAGCCAGGGGCTGTGACTCCTCACCTGCATTGAGGGCCAAGGACGGCGCATAGAGCACAACCCCCATGTAAATCACCTGTTTGATAAGGGAAAGGATGTGAGAGCTACATCTGCGGCACTTCTTCTCACCCAGGCTCACTTCCCTCTCCATTCTCTTTCCTAAGTCTGGCTTACTTCAGCCACCAAGTCCGTGGTGGCACTGGATGGGATGGATAGCAGGGTGCCAAAGGGACTGTCACTACTCACTGCTAACACTGACCCCTCCCAGGAATCTCAGTACTGCTGCCTGAGAGCATCCCCGAGCTCAGTTCCCCTCCTGTGCCCCGGCTCCATTTCTGCATCTTCCACTCACCATCTGGAAGATGAAGGTCACAGTCCCGCAAATCCGCACTGCTTTGTTGAATCGGAGCTCTAAGTACTGGGCAGGAACAAGGGGGAAAGGTACAGTATTTCTCCTGGCTCCACCACGCTCGGCAATGTCCACTGCGTATCCGCATAGCCCTCTCCCGACTGCACCCCCTGACCCTCTACCCAGGAAGAACTGAGAAACTCAGCAGAGTTTTCTGCCATTTCCCTCAGGCAGAGGTGATGTGGAGTTCAAGCTCCCTCATAAGTGCCCTGTCCTCTTCCCCCTCCTTCTTCCCACTCACCTCATAGGCGCTGGTGAGATGCAAGCGGTAGAAAACAGGGATGAAGACATGAGCAGGGATCAGGAGCCCCAGGAAGTAGCAGCAGCCAAGGAACCAATACTGGGTCCCAAATCGGTAGATCTCAGATGGCACGCCCAAGATGGCCACGGCTGACTGGAAGGTGGCCAGCAGGGACAGTGCTACAGGGAAGCAGGTCATTTTGCGGTCTGCCATCAGCAGCTGGCCAACGGTATGGTGGCCCCAGCCATGACAGGCATGGTAGAGCCCAATGGCCAGGGAGAGCAGCAGCAGCAGGGCAAACACCACATAGTCCACAATGGAGAAGATGGGGGCAGCGCTGGGCGGGTCCGCACTTGTGAGGATGGGGGCTGCGGTGCTCCCCACTACGTGCATGCTCATCCTCACTGCGTCCGTGCGCTTCGGAGCCAGCCACTGCTCCTGTGATCCAGGTGGCTACTTGGCTGGGCAGCAGCAGGCAAGCGGCTACGAGTTGGCTCTCAGCCACGGTGTCACAATCTTCTGCCGCCCAGGGACATGGTGCAGAGAGACCTGCGGACAGTCAGTTCCTAGTCAGCACTACCTTGCCTTCTTCATGATTGTCTGTCTACCCTCAGGCCTGGGTCATGCCAGGCTGTTCAGACTTAGACCAGCCAGCATGGCGGTGACAGCCCTGGAAGGCCTCCATGGGGCTTGGGGGGTGAGATAGAGGAGGGAAGAAGCAGCAGAGCGAGACAGCCAGGAGATAATAACTTGGCCAGAACCTCTGGGTGTACAGAACCGTAAAATCCAAAACATTCCTGGGCCTCCCCCCAGCCCTGCCCTCAGAAGTGAAAGAAAAACCAACTCTGGCCCAAGCGTCTCAGAATTCCTGGCCTCCACTTGTAGGCACAGACCCAGTCACTACACCATAATAAGCCAGCAGACCCCAGCCTGGCGCCACAGCCTCAAGGGGAAGAAGAAGAAACAGATAAGGGATTCCCTTGCTTTCTCTGAGCTCCCCTGTTCCCCAGGGTCACCTTCCTAACCGAACTCCTCCTAAGCACTGAGTGCCAGGGGGCTTCCTCCAACTCCATGCCAGGCATCAACAGGCTGACTAGGCACTTCCTTTTCTTTTCCTCTTTTTTTTTTTTTTTTTTTTTTTTTTTTAGTTTTTTTGAGACAGGGTCTCCCTATTTACATAGTTCAGGTTGGCCTTGAACTCTTGATCCTCCTGCCTCGACCTCTGAAGTACTGAGATTAAAGGCATGTGCCCAGATGGGCCCTTCCTTAACATTCTCCCAGCACTACTAGATGAGCCCAGCAGCCCCTCCACCAGGATTACATCACAGCCTGTAATCCCAGCACTCTGGGAGGCTGAGGCAGGAAGATCACTGGGAGTTTGACACCAGCCTGAGCTACCTAGTGAGTTTAAAGCCAGCCTGAACTACACAATGAGACCCTGTCTCAAAAAACAAACAAACAAACAAAAAAAGAGTGGGAAGATTCAAAAGTGCAAGAGGCAGATTCAAGAATTTTGCTCGATGGTAGCGTGTCTGCCTAACAAGTACATGGCCCTTCAACCCCCCAGCACCCCAAAATTTAAAAAGTGAAAGAGGTAAGTGATAAAGTACTATGCTGGAGCCAGTGACTCAAAGTTAAGATTCTGGAACTGCTCTGGAGAGAAACTAGCCAACCAGAGCAGTCCCATTTCATAGGGCAGACACCTAAGAAGCAATCCCTGTTCTGAGGCAGAGCACCTTGGCGCTGGGCAGACTGAGGGTCTGGCTCTGTAAGTGGCTAAGGAGAGGATCAGGAATCTGGGCAGGGGAAAGCTCAGTAGTTGTTTATCCTGGCTCTTTCGGGAATCACTATGATCCAAATGGCCTTCTAACCCTGTAGCCACCAACATCCTAGCAGTTGTAGCAAGACATGCAGGGAGCTCACATTCAACAGCATTCCTAGATGGATTAGGCTTTTAGTCTAAATCACTCTTGGCATATTCGTGCTGGAGGGAGGTGAAAAGGAGGAACTGAGAAGACCAAAAAGTTGCCTTTGTAATTCCTATACAAGAAATGGCGATACTCCGAGAACACACCACAGTCCTCAGAGGAGCAAGCAGAAGACTGCAGTTTCTCAAAACCTAAAGATCTCTTAGGACATTGTTCTTATAGGTTCTCCTCCTTCCCCCATTTCACACACAGGTACACTAAGGCCCAGATGGCTCAAGAGGCCTTTCCAAGGGTAGAGTTAAGATTAAAATCCAGGTCGAGGGACTTCTCATCCATCATATTCTCTGTATATATCGTCTTGCCTTCACAGTCCTCTAGGACAGTGGTGGTGAACCCTTGGCACACATGCCACAGCAGGCTGTATCACTAAAAGCTCTATCAGGTTCGCCATCATTGCCCTAGGAGTACTTACTGGTATGGAGAAAAAATACCAGAGAATATTTAAGTATCATGTGTGCAGACAGCCTAACATAAATAATGACAGTTGACATTTTTTGAACACTTGCTATGTAACCCAACAGTGTGCTAAGTGCTTTATAAACATTAATGATACTGAACAATGAACTAACAACCATTAACACGACACCAGGCGTCGCCCTCATTACTCCCAGAATAGAAGCCAAGTGTTGCTGACATTCATTCAAGGACCCAGGTTAGACTTTAACTAATCTAGGGACAGATTAATATAATATAAACTGTCTTCTGCCCCCAGTCTCTAGGAGAAAGAGCAGGCTGTCTTCTGGCAGTCTTCCCAGGCAGACATTGCCTAGCTGGCAAGTCAGGCTTCACACTGACTAAATCTGAACTCTAAACCTGCTGGAGCCAAGGAAGAGAAATCAGAGCTGGTGGCTTTTGATCACACATGCTCCCGTCCCAACAGCTAGCCCTTAGAGTAAGGTTCCCACTCTTGAAGCCAAAGGTGGCCCGGGCCTTTGCATATTGCAACACCTTGACTTTTTCAAGCCTCTTCAACAACCTTTTACTGCTCTGACAGACATGATCAGAACTACTCTAAGAGTAAGAAATACCTGCGGTGTACATAAAACAGTGTGTGGTTGGGCCAGGGATATAGCTCAATGGCACAAGTGCCTGCTTGGCAAGCACAAGGTCCTGAGTTTGATTCCTGGTACCAACAAAACCAAAACATAAGACATTTATGTCCATTTTATTTCAAAAATAAAGAAAGAAGAAAAAGCGCATGTGGCACGAAAGGATTAGAGGTATGGACAGACAGGTGGCTGGAGAAAGAAAAGTCCTAGTACAGAGTCTGTGGGACTGTTTACTACTGGAGGAAAAACAATGGGCCTTCTGGATAAAATTCTTTCCATAAGGTACACAGGATCTCCTGGATGACTGAAGAGAGAACCACACAAGACAGGAAAGACCTAACCCTGTAACAATGCCTTCATCAGACAGGTTTCAATTCTAGGAACAGAGCAGCTTTCTAAAAATTCTACACTGGCCCATCAGACTAGCCTCTCTTAGTTGGGGAGCCAAAGGAAAAGCCAAAAGGAAAAGTTTCACTAAAACTGTAACACAAGGCCATGTACAGGTGGTGGGGGACTTTATTTTGGGTTTTTGTTGTTATTGTTTTTGTTTTGGTTACAGGGATCAAACTCACAACCTTGCATTTGCCAGGCAGGTGCTATGCCACTGAGCTGTACCCTCAGCCCATTTTTTTTTTTTTCTTTTTGTCTTTTTTTGAGACAGGGTTTCACTATGCAGTTCAAGCTGGCCTTGAACTCCCTTTTTAGCCCAGGCTGGCCTTGAACTCACAGGGATCCTTATGTCTCAGTCTTCCAAGTGCTGAGGTTATAGGCCCGTGCCACCATGCCGTTTTTTTTGTTTTGGTTTGGTTTTTTGTTTTTTGGGGGTTTTTTTGGAGACAGGGTATTGCTTTGTAGTGTAGTTCAGGTTGGCCTCAAACTCCAAGTGATTCCTTCTGAGTGCTGAGATTATGGGCCACAGGCATGCACCCGCACACCCAGCTAGGTGAGGGACCTTTTAAAACCACCCTAATGTAGCGTGTGATAATGCATGCATATGGTGCCTAATCCTAGCATTTGGGAGGCTGAGGCAGGAAGATTTAAATGAATTTGAGGCCAGCCTGGGATACATACTGAGTTCAAGGCCACAATGGACTGCATTGTGAGACCCTGTCGCAAACAAAATAACCAAGAACAAAAACCAAACAACAAAAAAAGGTCTAGGCATGGAGATTACTTCTTCCTGGGTTCAATCCTGCATGCCTCAATAAATAAATGAATAAACGGCCAGCTAGCTGAAAGTAAGTACTAGAGAGTCCAGAAAGACACCCAAGAGACTGAAAGGGAACTCTGGTTCCACGGACTATTGGGGGACCCTAACTAAAGCCCACACTTGGCCCCAGCGCCCTTCAGTCAGGTCCCGGGCGCCTTACGACCGACTGCGCTGTCTCGCCTTACCTCCGTGGTTCCGCCGGGGCTACGAGGGCTACAAAGACCCCTTTTTCCTTCCCGCGATCAGCATCGCTCCCTTTCCCTGGGAAGGAAAGGAATGTAGAGTTGAAAGCGCGGGTCCCGTCCCTACCTCTCCGCCAGGTTCCCGGGCGCTGCGCGGGCTCGTGCTGAGGGGAACCCGACTTAGCGCCCCAGGCGTTCCCAGGCTCGCGTCCTTCGCGGGTTTGCCCTTCGCCCTGCGCTCTTCGCTCCTCCATCACCCTTACCCTCTATCGCTCAAGGCTTCCCTCTTCCCTGCACACGTGCTGTGTCCACCTCGCCGCCAGCCCTTTGGCTCATTCCGAACCCCGCGCAGGGGGCGGGGATGGCTCCGCCCGTCCCCGCCTTCCTCCCACCCCCAGGCGGATCGGCTGAGCGTCTGCTTCCCCGCCCATACCCGCCAAGCCCACCTGCGGGGTCTCGGTGCTTGGGTCTCGGGTGAGCCACAGCGAGGCCCCGCCCCCAGCTACCACGCCGCCATGTTTACTGAGGGCAGGTGAAAAGGCCCGAGTCCCAGTAAAGGCGCGACCTCGGCGACCAGGCTTACAGAACGCAGGGCTGACGGGCCTGCAGCGGACTCAGAGTTGCCGAGTGGCGTCGGAGGAGCTTCCACTAAAAGGGAACAATGGTGTGGCGCACGCCTGTAATCTCAGCACGCTTGGGATGCGGAGGCTGAGGCAGGAGGTCGCAAACATGAGTTCCCCCTGGGCAGTTCAGCGAGACGGTATCTCAAAACAAGCAAGGAATGGGGGTGTAACTCAGTGGAAAAGCCCTAGGTTTAACCCCCCGTATCGCAAAAAGAGGGGTGAGTCCATAGGGCCATGTGCCTGTCCATTCCGAAAGCAGACGGGGAGCACAAAAACGGGAGCTACCCTCGCCAGCATAGAGGTCCAGAATTGGACGGGTTAAACTATGCCCTGAGGTGACAGCGCCCTGCCGATAGGCCACGCCCTAGGACGTAGGACGTGAAGCGTCGGGGGTGGGGCCTCGCGCTGCTCTCGCGAGCAGTCGAAGTCGAAGGGATCCGAAAATGGCGTCACGCGAGCCTGGCAGTCGTATCGACTTGGTATGCTGGGCTCTGGCCCTGCTCCTCGCTTTGTGCGTGGAAAGGGCTCTGGCCCTACCTGAGGTACAGAAATCAATTTGTGGTTGGGCTGAAGTAGGGTTTCTGGGCAGCCTTGTGTCGCGCTTGCCCACAGCTGCACCCTTTTCTCTGCCGGCCTCAAAACTCAGATTTAATTCTTGAAGCCTGTAAACCGTAGGGCCAGCCCATCGTTGCTCTTGAGTACTCACGTTGCCCAGACATCCAGAGCCCGCATCCTGCTCGCAAAGACCTTTGAAGTTTAATTTCTTCTTATTCTTTGAGTAACTTTAACTGTGTCTCCTGACGTCTTCTGGCTCTTCTGCGAGCTGTCCATGCACGAGTGTCGTGCCCAGTCTGCGGTAGAACTGTACCCTGTAATGCTTGCTGAGTTCTTTATGTACCTGCAGCCTTTGACACGTGGCCAATCCGGGGCTGTCACATTGAGAAGTCTTTGGAAAAGGCATAGTAAACATGTTCGACTAGTAACTCTCAAAGATGAGAACCTTCCTTAGGCGAGGACTGGTACTGAATGTGGGGTGCTGATTCGGTGTCTGACTGGGGGAATTAATGGCATGTCCTAGTCTAGCCTAATATATGACACAGCCATCTCTCTGCTCTGTGTTAGAGGAATTCTAGAGAGGTATTGTCAATTAATTCTTAATTCCTATTTGTTGTTTTCTCTTGATTTTTCCTTTTGGAGGAATCCTAATAAGGTTTTTGTCTTCTGCAGGTATGCACCCAGTGTCCGGGGAGTGTGCAAAATTTGTCACAAGTGGCCCTTTATTGTAAAGAATCATCGATCCTAATGGTGCAAGCCCGCTGCTGCATGAATCAGAAGGGCACCATCTTGGGGTGAGGGAGGAGAAGACATCCTTGTGAAACAATTCAGTACAAATAGAGCTCATGGCTCATGGTTTCGGGAGAATTGAAGGACGAAGTTGCAAACCAAAAGGAGGAAGTTAGGAGAGTTTTTATTGGAACTAAAAAATAAGAAAAAATGTACCTGGTTTCTCCCGGAGGAGAATCCAAAAAATGAAACCCCTACATGGCCTCTCAACCCAGAAGTTTTTGTGGATAAGTAGAACATGGGAATTGCTCAGTTGTTTAGTGACCGCCTATCACAGGTGGCTTTGTGAATTTAAAATGACCAGTTGGAACTCATGTTCCCTAACCCAATTATTCAACCTGTGGTGTTTAAAGGAAACTGGGATTTTAGAGAGAATTTAGTTATTTTGTATTTTAAGTTCCTTGAATACAAGAGCTTAGTGAAGTTATTTCTTGGCCCAAAGTGTTAGTTCACTGTCTTAGCAATATGGCTGATCATCCAGCTCTATCTCAGGCCCTTTCCCTAGCTAAGTACCCTTTTCACAAACTAACTAAATAAAATATTTTTTACACTTGGATACAGGAGACGAGTTTCCAGACCAGAGTCTACAAGTCTTGAAGATATTGCTAACATGGCTTTGCTCCCTTTTCTGGTTAATTCATGTTATCATTGGAATAAATTCCTCTTCTTGGCTTCTTAGCATTTTAGTTCTCAGTTCACTCTTTTGATGCTCCCTAGTGATCTAATGGTTAGGATGGTTAGAATTCAGTGCTTAGTTTACTGTTTTGTGTGTGTGTGTGTGTGTGTGTGTGTGTGTGTGTTAGAGTCTCACTATGTATTTGAGTCTGGCCGTGAATTTAGCCCCAGGCTGGCCTCCAACTCACACCAATCCTGAGGCCTCCTCCTTCTGAATTGAGATTACAGGTATGTGCCATCACACCTGGCCAGGAAATATTTCTAACGGGCAAGGCATGCCCAGCTGTTCATTCGTTTTTGAGAATTTGTCTTTTTATTTTTGGCAGTATTAGGGATGGAATCTCAGGCCTCACACATGCTAGGCAAGCACTCTTATCACTAAGCTATATTTGTGAGCTGCTACCTTTTTTCTTCTTCTTTTGGTGATACTGTTACTAGCTTTTAGGGTCCCACAGATTATTCTGATGAATTCTTCACAGGTTCTTGGTATCAAGAAGTATATTCTGCAGAGTTAGAGCAGGCAACAGAGAGTTCACAGAGGCCAAGAGGTTAATGGCAGGGGAGGAGCAGTGTTTTGTTGCCCTCCTTCCTCAGTCTGGCTCTAGGCCTTCCCATCAGAAGTACTTGGTTTTACACAAAGTGTAAAGGAAAATAGCACTTGGGGGGGGCGGGTTTGAGACATGGCTGCACTGCAGTTTAGGCTGGCCTTCAAGTAACTCACTTTGTAGCCCAAGCTGGCCTCAAACTCCTAGCAGTCCTTCTACCTCAGCCTCCCAAGTGCTGGGATTGCAGGAGATAGAGCTTTCTGACTGGTCCCAGGTACAGAGTTTGGGAACTGTGTTCTGGATCTCTAATTGCACACTTGTCCAGCCTGGTTATGCTGCCCTAATCTTCTGCCTCAGTACTAGGGATTGAATTTAGGGTCTTCACATGAGCTATAGTCTCATGTCTTTTTTTATTTGCCCAAGCTCAGCTTGAGCTTGAACCTCCAGTTCTGCCTCAACCTCCCAAAGTGCTGGAATTATAGACATGTACCATGACCATACACAGAATTCTTTTTAGTTTAATCCAGTATTTATAACTTGTCCTAAAGATAAAGTTTAGCCAGCCATGGTGGCACATGCCTGTAATCCCAGCACTTGGGGCAAGACGATCACCTTGAATTCAGTGCCAGCCTGGGCTACATGGTGAGTTTAATGCCAGCCTGATCTACATAGCGAGGCTCTGTCCCAGTAAATAAATACATAAATAAATGAAGTTCAAACCAGGTGCTAGCATGACTAATCACAGCCCACTTTTCCAGCATTATTTCAGTTACTTGTCCAGCCAAGCCCTCCATTAAAGGTCTGGCTCCAACTAGATTTTCCTACCCCAAAATGTGTTGCAGTTTTGTTTCTGTGTCCAGGCTTGTCTTCCTACTGAAATTGCTTTCCTCTGACAAATTAGGACATATCCATTCTTTAATTCCTACATCTTCTTGTGAATGTTCCCTAGTACTAACCCTGGAGTAATACTTTTCTCCTTATAATGTTTAGCATGTGTAATACTCAAATTTTTATTTATACTGTCCTGTGGTTTCTTCCATATTGTAATTTTTGTTCTGGTTTTGGTGATGCTCTTTTTTCCCTACCACATTTAAGCCACTGGAAGGCTAAACTACTGAATTACATATATTGTATACTTTCCAAGTTTTTGTAGTGTGTAGACAATCATTAAATATTTGTGAAATAAAGGAATGTATAGCAATATATATTGAAAAAGTAATGTGTCATGATCTTTGTTGTCTAAGTGCTTACTGTGATAGTAGATGCCCTTGATTTTTTTGAGCCAAGGTCTTATTATGTTGTTGAGGCTGGCCTTGCACTTGCTGTGTAGTCCACGATGGCCTCAACCTCCAGAAGATACATTTGGAAAATGTACATTTTATGTGACTTGCCTTTTTTTTTTTTAATTTAATCATCCCTTGCAGAGCTGAGTATCCCTTGCAGCGCTGAGTATTGCAAGATTCACTAATTTAGACAAACACAATTTCTTCCAGCATACATGCAATGCATAGGTATACTGGTTAGAACAGTGTACTGTAGTAGAAGCTTCCATGATCATGGAGATGTTTTGTACCTGTACAGACCAGTACTGTAGTCACTAATGTGGTTGTTCCACATGCACTTGAAATGTGACTAGTGGGGCTGGGCATTTAGCTCAGTGGCATAAACGCCTGCTTTGTAAGCGTGACGTTGTGAGTTTGATCCCTGGTACCGCCAAAAAAGAAAGAAAAATGTGACTAGTGCAAATGAAACTGAATTTTCAGATTAAATTAATGCCATGTAGCTAGTGTTGACTGTTGGGTAATGCACAGTATTAAAATGTCTGCCATAGCACTTCGTTCGTGGCTCAGAACACTATAGTGTTCTATTAATACGAGCTAAAAAGGAGATTGCATAATCAAATACAAACTTTGCCATGAATGAAATGAGACACGTAGTTACACTCATTGCTTTATTTCTTCAGGCTGGATCTCCAGAACTGTTCTCTGAAGGATCCTGGTCCAAACTTTGCTCAGGCATATACTGCTGTTGTCATGTAAGTGATTATGTGCCCTTCTGCCCCAAAGATGAATTTGGGAAAGTATTGGAGACTCTGTGGATGAGTCTGTGGGGATCTCTATTAAAGAGATCAGTGAATGTGAAGGTCTAAATTTGGATAATTCAGGCAAAGGACTGGATTACCAGTCCAGGTAGGCGTGTGAATGCAAAGAGAGTGTTTTCCTGAGCAGAGGCCTAACAATGTGTGCTTTGCAGAGACCTTCAGACAAACCCCCTGAAGGATGACTTGGGCGATACCTTCCGTGGCTTTACACAGCTTGAGACTCTGTGAGTAAGAGAGTGGTGGAAGAGAACCAAAGAGACAGATTGCTGTAAGTTCAGTAACTTTGGGCTGTTGGAGTGGGGCAGCAGTTGAACTCAGGGCCTCATACAAGCTAAGCATTTGTTCTTACACTTGGCTGTCCATCCCCAGCCCCTCAGGCTGCACATTCTGACTATCTGTATTGTCTGTAGGGTACTGCCAACAGCTGTCAACTGTCCTGGAGGTAATAATGCCTGGAAAAATGTGAGCTTTAATACAAGCAACAAAATCTGTCAAAGGCAAAAGAACCTTTGCAATAGCACTGGGGAACCAGGTATGGTGTCCACCGTTCTGGGAACTTCTTTCTGTATATTCTCCACTTTAGGTCAGAATGATAAAAATGGTTAAGTGCTTTTTGTTTAGAGTTCTGAGATCCTAACTCCTTGAAAAAGTATTATTGTTATGTTCAGATATTTGTAACCTTCTTTTGACCTGGAAATGATTGAGAGATTCTTAAGTTGAAGCAGATATTTGAGAAATGTACCTAATGAGATAATGTGGCGTTTCTTTTTTCTCTGGCTCTCAGAAATGTGTCCTGAAAATGGATCTTGTCTACCTGACGGTCCTGGTCTCTCACAGTGTATTTGTACTGATGGCTTCCACGGGTACAAGTGTATGCGCCAGGTAAGGAATTAGATATTTTTATTAGGGATAATGGAATTCATAAGGCAAAAATCTTTCTGAAAGGAAAGGAGAGCTACAAAACAATGAGCTGGTGTCAGTTACCTAGGGGAGGAAAACTATAGGTTAGCAGGAAAGAACTAGATGTTAGGATGTGGCCCTCTGTGTAACACTTTTCCCCGTTGACCACAGGGCACCTTCCCACTGCTTATGTTCTTCGGGATTCTGGGCTCCACCACGTTGTCCATTTCCCTCCTGCTTTGGGGAACTCAGCGCCGAAAAGCCAAGACTTCATGAATCAAATAAGGCTTCCTATTGGTCTGCGATCATCCTGATCAATCGTAGCCCAGCCAGGGAGATTCGCTTCCCTGACAGTCATCATTGGGCAGTAGCACCTTCTCAAGGCTAAGGTGGCTTTGGAAGGAAGATGGAAAATTGTACCACCCTGGACTGTTGTGGACACTCAGGGTCGCAAGTGGACCAGGACAGTCATCATCTGTGCTGTGAACTACAATAAACAATTGTTTTTTTCCTTTGCCTTTTTTCATTTTTAGGAAATAGCTTCCAGGGTTAGCGCACATCTTGCTAGCGCTAGAGGGGCTCAACTTGGGCGGTCAGGTTTTTCAGGTCTCCTGGGCGTGGGTGCCGGGGGGCGACGTGGCCCCGCCCTGCACGTCAGCCCCGCCCCGCACGCTGCCGGCTGCCTGCGCCGCCGCAGTGCTTCTCCCAGTGCTCCTGGGGCTGGTGACTGCTGCGCCCGCCTTCCCGAGAGTCCCGCGCAACGAGCCACGTGGACGGACTCCGGCGGGCAGTCCTTGCCGGGTTTCAGTGGGAATTGCAGCGCCCCTGCCTCTCGGTCTTTGCCCCGGCATTCTCATGGCGGCCCTGGTGTTGGAGGATGGGTCGGTGCTGCAGGGCCGGCCCTTTGGGGCCGCCGTGTCGACTGCGGGTGAAGTGGGTAAGCAAGCCCGCGCCGGCTTCCACCCTCACCCGACTCTGGTGCGGCTCTCTGCCCGGCCAGCGCTGCCCAGACCCTGACTGTACGCCTCCTCGCCCTCCGGTGCCCGCGCACCAGCCCCTTTTATCCTTCACGACCAAGGCAGCCTGCCGTAGAGTGTTCTTCGCACAGGGTAGGATCCCCAAGAGTGCTTTCGCCCCAGCCCAACCCGCCTTCTTTTTGCAGTGTTCCAAACCGGCATGGTTGGCTACCCCGAGGCCCTCACCGACCCTTCCTACAAAGCACAGATCTTAGTTCTGACCTATCCACTGATCGGCAACTATGGCATCCCCTCCGATGAGCTGGATGAGTTCGGCCTCAGCAAGGTAACCGCACTTAGTGCTGCTGCTGCTGCGTTCCGTTCCTTTCCTTGCCTCAACAAGGTAGCGGCACTCAGTGCTTTCTCTTTTCTGTTTCTGTCTTCTGGAGACAAGGTCTCACTGTGCAGTTCAGGCTGGCTTGGAACTCACTGTGTAGCCCAGGCTGTCCTGGAATTTGCAATAATCGTACTGACTCAGCCTCCCGAGTGCTGGGATTATAAGCGTTCACCACCACACCCGGTTTACTGCATTCCTTTTCAAATCAGTAATTGTTAAAACAGCGCCTTGGAGCTCACCTGTAATTCCATCACTAGGAGGCTGAGGTAGGAGGATCTCAGTGAGGCTAGTCTGAGCTGCTCAACCTCCCTCCCCCCAGAATCAGCAGTGGTTAACTATTGAGACTTGCAAGGCGACCTAGAGAGAACAAAGAGCCGCTGAAGTGATCAGTAGTGAGTGAGAATTTAAGTACCTAATATTTAGACTGTGTTAGAGTTTAAGTACCTGCGGGCACAGCACTGGAGGCCTGTGAGGCAAACCCTCTTTCACAGCGCTGTGTCTGTAGTGAAGGCATGGGTCCAGTAAAGTGGCAAAGGGTTTGAAGGAACAGTGAGCCTGCAGCTAGGTTACAGAGGGCATGGAGGGCCTTGAAGCTAAGCCAGAGCCTGGGTTTAACTCCCCAAGGAAACACTGAAGGATTTTTAGTAGCAGTCATTTGAGAATAGCAGTGCTGTACAACTACATAAATTAGTGGTAAAGAGACTAGAAACTAAGGTCACATCTTTCCCAGTGACAGGGGTGCGGGCTTACCTACAAAACCAGTGACATCTATTGTTACCTTCTAAACTCCTTATCCTGTCTTGTTTTCTACTTTTCATTAGTATTCTTACCTCTGCATAGGAAAGTTCAGCTTCCTCCCACAGTGAAGTTACCTCTATTCTTCTGGAATTTAAAAACTAAGTTGCCTTGTGAAAGCTGAAATTTAAAAAGTCAACATATAGTAGTTAAGATAATAGAAGTTGCCATAACCTAGCTTCAGTACTGATATTTCTTGCTTAAGGACCTACCAGTTTAAGGACTGCTTAGACTTAAAACCTGCTGCTTGGACTTACAACCTGTCTTTTTTTTTCCTGCACATCTTGTTTATGGAGTCTCAATGTCTTTTTTGTACAGTGAACTTTGCTTACACAGGACTGTAATTTTTGCTGATTGTACAGTATTAGAACTTTATGTTAAACATTACTATACTGTATGTAAGAGTTATGCAAACAAAAGCAATGTCACTGAGTTGGAGTTTCCTTTGACCATTTCTTTGTTGTGAATATTGTAATATACATACAATGCGCAGTTTCTCATTTAGTGACCAATTCATTTAATAGCCTAGTTGTGGTAATGGAACTTTTAAACAAGGAATGTCTGTATTCCTCAAAACTTACTTTTTCTTGCTTGCAAGTTTGCTATGCCTTGTCTTTCTTAATTTATCTTTCTAGTCCCCTTCTGGGGAAAAGGAGTTCTGTTTAAATGAGGAATAATTGTTCTGGGGAAGGACCCTTCTTGATTGTAAATCTCTAAATAAACTGCATTCTAGTTCATAAGGCATGTCTTTTAAATTTAGCTGACATGTCAGTTGTAAGCTTTGTCAGCTCGGGGCCCACGAACAAAATTGAGTTTATAAAACCGCAAAATTGAGACCCTGATAGATAGGGCCAGGGTAAGCAAGGCCTTCTAGAGCTGTTAGCCCAACCCTGGTGCTTTTGTGGCACATGTGCTGTAATGTATTTGGGCATGCATGGGTTACTCCACTGGGTGGGCCTGGGCAGGGGAAGGGTCTGCTAGGTATCCCATCAGTCCCTAAAGAGCAGACTCCACATCCATCTGTGAACCTTTTACCAACTGAGCTGACTGTGCTACTCTTTCTCATGTAAATTTCCTGTTCCTCTTTAGTTATTAAATGCTTGTCTACTAAATAACGATTGTATTATTTCTTTTTAAACACCAATCCCAAGTGAAGTGGGCAAGAGCTATGATTATGTCTAATATGGTGCCTTGAATCTTTACCTTTTAGTAACAGCCTGTACTATGTTAACTACTGAGGATTTTTTTGTTTTTGTTTTTTGTCTTTTTGAGACAGTCTCACTGTGCAGTTTAGGCTGGGCTTGAGCTCACTTTGTAGCCCAGGCTGGTCTCAAACTCACGACCGTCTTGCCTCAACCTCCTAAGTGCAGGGCTTACTGATGTGAACTGTCACACCAAGCATCTGTTACAATACCTGCACTTAGTGGACACTCAGTAAATATTCCTTGACTGACACCATGTATCAGGCACCTTGCTTTTGAGGATTTGTTTTGTAAGGGAGATATACTTATAACACAATGTAACTAACAAGAAAGACATGGAGATAAACAGTTGAGTTCTTAGCAAGATGCAGCAGGTTGATGAGGTGCCTTCACCAAAAGGGAGATTGGTGATCTTAATTTTGGATAAAGGAAATGGCAGAAAACATGAAATTGCTATTTTTAGTTATCAGTTGGGCATCCTGGGCTTACGTGTGCAGCGTTTACTGTAGGATAGAACAAAGAACGTGAAATGTGTGGTGGATTGAAGGATTAACATGGCTGGGTAGAGGGTTTATGGTCCCTTAGGGAGACGGTGAGCCCCAGGTTCCTCATGATCTCTTCTCTCTTCTCTCTGTCGGCAGTGGTTTGAATCCTCAAAGATCCACGTGGCAGGACTGGTGGTGGGAGAGTGCTGCCCCAGCCCGAGCCACTGGAGTGCCACCCACACCCTGCACGAGTGGCTGCAGCAGCACGGCATCCCTGGCCTCCAAGGTAAGCTGCCAGGTGCTGGTGTTCCAGGCAGAGCACAAGGCTTGGACATAATCGACAGCTTTCGGAGCTCTGTCGAAACTGGAGTCTAAAGTAGTGTTAGAAGTATGGAAAGTTTAGATTGGGTCCCAGGCTTCAGGAAAGAAACAACATGCACTTGGCAAATTTCTGGCATACAAGAGAAAGAATGGTATAGTGGACTCCCAATTTCGATCAGCAACTCCCAACTATCCTTATTTTAGTACCATTGCTAACCACCCCTAAGGTTTTTTTATTTACTTATTTTTGGATACACTGCTAGGGATTGAATGCGGGCACCCAAGGACACTACCACTGAGCTACATCCAGCGTTTGAGTCTAACTAAGTTTCCCAGGCTGGTCTTAAACTTTTCAATTTTCCTACCTCAGCCTTCCAAGAAGCTTGGATTGTAGGCATGTGCCACACTCCTCGCCACCCTTAGATTATTTCAAAATAAAATTTAAACATCATATCCTTTTATCTACAATAATTCAGTGTCTATGAAGAAAGAATCTTTTTAAACATGTGACCATGACCAGAGTATTATCATGCATTGTAGAAATCCCTTAACAGGCAGTTGAAAATATTCCCCATAACCTAAAACTTTTTACTGGTTATTTGGTGCATATTGGAGTGACATGTCTCTTATACGTAGTCTATGAGTCCTGTATCTTGATGATTATAGTCCACATTTTGCTGATTTTGTTCCTGTGGTATCATTTAGCATGTTCTTTTCTATTGGAATTATTTTCTGTAATTGAATCAGCTTAAAGTTGGAGTTCAGTTCAGTTATTTGGCAGGAATACTGTGCTGTAGTGTCCTTACACCAGGATAGCCCAGGGTTTTGCTACCAACCGTGTGACCCTGGGCTCTGGAATGGAAGTGTTCCTCAGAGTGTACAGTACTCAGTTGGGAGTGTGATCTCTGAGGCTGTGCTCTTTTGACAGGAATAGACACTCGAGAGCTGACCAAGAAGTTGCGTGAACAAGGGTCTCTGTTGGGAAAGCTGGTCCAGAATGAAACAGAGCCTTCATCCCTGCCATTCTTAGACCCCAATGCCCAACCTCTGGTGCCAGAGGTCTCCACTAAGGTACAGAGGAAGAGAAGGAAACTTTTGCAAGGGGAACATAGTAATTTTTTGCCCACAGTTGGGTAAACACTTGCAGTAGAATCAAGGGGCTTCAAAAGTGGGGGCTGTGGTATGGACATATCTTAGATTTGCTGGTCATAGGTGCCAACTGTGGCTCTTTATTCCTCAGACTCCGCAGATATTCAACGCAGGGGGTGCTCCTCGCATCCTTGCTTTGGACTGTGGCCTCAAGTACAATCAAATCCGATGTCTTTGCCAACGTGGGGCCGAGGTCACTGTAGTGCCCTGGGACCATGCATTAGACAGCCAGGGTAAGTAGCCAGAGTATATCCAGGGCTCAGACTGATAGCCTGGGTGGAAGATTTGTCCCTTAGCCCAGCTGGCTGCAAGTCAGTATGAGTTGCAGTGATGAAAGTAGAGATCAGGGCTTCTGTTTACATGTTGAGGGCTTCAGCCTGTCTCTTTCTAGTGAAATCCTATCTGTGAATTTTTTTTTTTTTTTTTTTTTTTTTTTTTTTGTGGGTACCAGAAGTCAAACTCAGGACTTCACATTTGCCAGGCAGGTGATGCACTGAGCTAAATCCCTGGCCCTTTTTTGGTGTTTTTTGAGACAGGGTTTCGTTACATAGTTTAGACTGGCCTTGAACTCACTTTGTAGTGCAGGCTGGCCTCGAATTTGCAGCAATCCTGCCTCAGCCTCCCAAGTACTGGGATTATACCCCACCATGCCTGGCATCCTGTCTTCAATTTCATCTTTTTTACCCTCTCCAGAGTATGAGGGGCTCTTCCTAAGTAATGGCCCTGGTGATCCTGCCTCCTACCCCAGTGTGGTATCCACACTGAGCCGTGTCTTAGCCAAGCCTAATCCCCGACCTGTCTTTGGGATCTGCCTGGGACACCAGCTGTTGGCCTTAGCCATTGGAGCCAAGACGTACAAGATGAGGTGAGTCTTGTGAGGGAGGAAGAAGCCTACACTCGGGACAGGAGGGAGGGAGTGGGGAGCAGAAGAGAGTTGGTAGAGTTAGTGGAAGAACAGGAGCTGGGCTAGCAAGTGTCATAAATAATAAAATCCAGAGAGCCAGGCTTGGTACAGTAAGGAAGTGAGGGTCTATGATTCAGTGCCTCTACTCCTAGGTACGGGAACCGAGGCCATAACCAACCCTGCTTGCTGGTGGGCTCGGGACGCTGCTTTCTGACATCCCAGAACCATGGGTTTGCTGTGGAAGCTGACTCCCTGCCAGCAGGTTGGTCTCCTCTCTTCACCAATGCCAATGATGGCTCCAATGAAGGCATTGTTCACGACAGCCTGCCATTTTTCAGGTGAGCCAGGATGATCCTGCAGGGTGAGTGGGAGCCTGTCACTTTGAACCCCAGGGTCCCTTGAAAATGGGAAAGTAGGGCCAGGGACTTAGCTCATCGGCATAAGCGCCTGCCTTGCAAGCGCATGGTTGTGAGTTCGATCCCTGGTACCAAAAAAAAAAAAAGAAAGAAAGAAAGAAAAAGAAAATGGGAAAGTAAAGTATGGCAGTGAACCTGTGTCCTCTGCCCTACTCCCCTACTCCTGCATGTCGGTGACAGGGATGGGTTTCTTCCTCCAATCTCTTCAACAGTGTCCAGTTCCACCCAGAGCACCAAGCTGGCCCTTCAGATATGGAACTGCTTTTTGATATCTTTCTGGAAACTGTGAGAGAAGCTGTAGCTGGGAACCCTGGGGGCTGGACAGGTAAGTACTGTAAGAGAGTTAGGTTATGGACCTAACAGGCTGCTCCAGGGTGAGTGTGAGGCGGACATACTCCGAAGACTATGTTTGGGGGGTTAGGGGAAAGGGAGAGAGGACAGCCAAGCCCAGATAGTTGTGCTCTTTCTGTTGAAAGGATCTCAAAGGTCACGAGCCCTGGGTTCAGGTCTTCCCTCTGTCACTCTTTAGATGCATATTCGCTTTAGGTTCTTCAAAGTTAATCCAGTCTAGCAGTCTTTGTGTCCCTCTCAGCTCTGATATTTCATGACTTTGTGCCTCCACAGTCCGAGAGCGACTAGCTGAGCGTCTCTGTCCCCCTGGACCTCCTGCCCCTGGCTCTGGGCTTCCACCTTTACGGAAGGTTCTGATCCTGGGTTCAGGGGGCCTCTCCATTGGCCAAGCTGGAGAGTTTGACTATTCTGGCTCTCAGGTAAGAGATGGCCTTCTAGGTGTGTGACCTGTAAGTGTGGATAGAGTTGAAAGGAGGAGGGTTGAGGTGTGAGCATTGATTGTGGAGAGGCAATGGACCAGGGAGTCTAGAGACACACAAGAGGTGGTAAGGAATAGAAGTCAGTATACAGTGAGGGAAAGAGGAGAAATGCTGACCTAAGGCTTTGAGATTCACTTCAACAATAGAGGCTGATGGGCCTCTTGTTCCTTAGGCGATTAAGGCCCTGAAGGAGGAGAACATCCAGACGCTGCTGATCAACCCCAACATCGCCACAGTGCAGACCTCTCAGGGGCTGGCCGACAAGGTCTATTTCCTTCCCATAACTCCTCACTACGTAACCCAGGTATGACCAGGGTAAGAGTGGACCAGGGAGGGGGCTCAGTGGGTGAAGGGTTGAGTGGTCACGCTGGGTTGCTAAGCTGCTGTGACCCACCCTCTGCCAGAGGTCTTAAGTGCCTGTGACCCTCTCTCCTGCTTCAGGTGATACGTAATGAGCGTCCAGATGGCATATTACTGACTTTTGGGGGCCAGACAGCCCTGAACTGTGGCGTGGAACTGACCAAGGCCGGGGTTCTGGCTCGATACGGGGTCCGGGTACTGGGTACCCCTGTGGAAACCATTGAACTGACTGAGGATCGACGTGCCTTTGCGGCTAGGATGGCAGAGATCGGCGAGCACGTGGCCCCTAGTGAGGCAGCACATTCTCTTGAACAGGTTTGAGGGATGATTGGTTAAAGTAGGATAGTGTCCTTTTCTTTGTATCTTATTTTTTTCTCTGGTTCTCGGCTCCTTTTGGGCAACAGGCAGTGAGTGACTCCTCATTTCTTCCCTCTGTTACAGGCCCAGGCAGCTGCTGAACGGCTGGGCTACCCTGTGCTAGTGAGGGCAGCCTTTGCACTGGGAGGCCTAGGCTCGGGCTTTGCCTCTACCAAGGAGGAGCTCTCAGCTCTCATAGCCCCTGCTTTTGCCCATACCAGCCAGGTGCTAGTGGACAAGTCCCTCAAGGGCTGGAAGGAGATTGAGTATGAGGTGGTGAGAGACGCCTATGGCAACTGTGTGACGGTGAGTAGTGGCAGAGGGTGCGCCGGCTCAGGCAGTGTGAGTGTTTGGAAGAGCAGAGACTTGAGCTCTCTGAGGGTTCTGTGACCCTCAGATGCAGGCAAGACTCATCCCAAGGCAGTGAGACCTAGGGATACAACTTCCTGTCTCTTCTGTGTCTCCTTGACAGTGACCTCTGCGCCTTTTGCCCATTCCTTCCCAGGTATGTAACATGGAGAACTTAGACCCACTAGGCATCCATACTGGTGAGTCCATCGTGGTGGCTCCAAGTCAGACACTCAATGACAAAGAGTACCAGTTGCTGCGGCAGACAGCTATCAAGGTGACCCAGCACCTGGGGATTGTTGGGGAGTGCAATGTGCAGTATGCCTTGAACCCGGAGTCTGAGCAGGTGAGGCTCTATGCTCTGGGCCAGATGCTATAGCTGTGTCGTCTTCTGTAATCTCTGGGCCTCAAGGTTAAGAGGTGTTTTGGCTTCCACCCCAGGATCACTTTTGTAAGGCCGGGTGTTGGGCAGGGCCCTTGTGCTCTCCATCCCTATGAGGAGGACGTATTTTCTCTCCTTTTTGAGAGTTCTAGGCAGGGGCTTCCAAACCAGGTAACCCATGACCTTTCTGTCCTCTCTCTTTGCAGTATTATATCATTGAAGTGAACGCCAGGCTCTCCCGCAGCTCCGCCCTGGCTAGTAAGGCCACAGGCTATCCACTGGCCTACGTGGCAGCCAAGCTGGCACTGGGCATTCCCCTGCCTGAGCTCAGGTACATGCTGGTAGGATTCCTGGTACTAAAGGGGTGTGGGGGGCTGAAGAAGAGCCTGGATTTGTGGAGAGAAAGAAGCTTACCTTGTGTGCTATTCTCTGTCCTTCTGGACCCTCCTCTCCTGGCCCCAGGAACTCTGTTACAGGGGGAACAGCAGCCTTTGAACCTAGCCTGGACTATTGTGTAGTAAAGATTCCTCGCTGGGACCTCAGCAAATTCCTGCGTGTCAGCACAAAGATTGGAAGCTGCATGAAGAGTGTTGGTAAGAATCATGTCACAGCGTCCTCCTACAGAACCCTGTGGGGACCAGTAATCTGCAGTGTCAGAGTTCCCTGGCTCCTTTATCTGCAGCAGCATAGAAACATGGTTTCTAACAGCTAATAGAGGCTGAGCATTTTAGCTTAGTTTATCAAATTAACGCAATTGTTCTTTTTCTCCCCCCAATACTGGAGATTGAACCCATACTGAACTATATCTCCAGCCTTTTTTGGGAGGGTAGGGGACAGGTTTCACTAAGTTTCCCAGGGTGAACTAACCATCCACTGAGCTACACCCCAACCCTGATCTTTTTTTTTTTTTTTTTTTGTCTTTTTTTGAGATAGGGTCTCACTATGCAGTTCAGACTGGCTTGGGCTCACTTTGTAGCCCAGGTTGGTCTCAAATCCTCCTGTCTGACCCTCCCGATTGCTGGGATTACAGGAGTGTGCCACCATGCCCGGCCTGATCCTTGTTCTTATCAGGAGTGAGGTTCAAAGTTGTGTGGAAATCTGTGTTGGAATAGTCTGGAGCCACGTGCTACCGTCAGTCTTCTCGCCTCTTATTTAACAAATGAGCACATTAAGATGCCCATAGGAGGAGAATGACTTGAGCAAGGGTCCACTCAGAGTAGTGGGCAGAGCCAGGACCTAAGAACTGAAGCTGGTTCTAAGTTGCATGCTTTTTGTCACCTGTCATAGACCAGGTTGTGAGACCACCCACAGCTCCTCATCCTGGTGGCATTTTACCCACAGCTTCATCACTAGTTTTTTGGTGCCAGTGACATTTTATTCACTGTTAGTTTAGATGCTTACGTTTCAGGGAAACTATTATTGCTGTTTTTCTGGGAACGCTTCTAAATCTAAGTGAGCACAGTTACAACGTAGCCTTAGCCTCTTTGTGCCTCCATCACTGAATAAAATACTCTTTAGCATAATGTTTAGATCAGAACAGAACGTCAGAGATCTTTATTAAAACAGGGAGCTCTGTCAGTGAACAGGAATGGGTATGGCGGTCACCTACCACACAGCAGTGGAGCATGGTGGGGCTAATGTGCTTCTTTGTGATATCCCTTTAATTGTCCTAGACTGTTGTGTAGACATTTCAGCCAAGACAGGTATGTCAGTGTATGAGACCCAAGTGCTGCCAGCTTAGTAGATAAAAGAGTTTCTTCTACAAACTTCTACTTAGAACAGTAGTGGCCTTTAACCAAGTCTGAGCTCACATATTTCAGGATTTTTAGAAGTCCCACAAGACTGCCAAGTTGTTCCTTCTGGAGATGAATTTCTGTTATATGAAAATTATAATAAACATGGGAATGAAGCCATAATTGAATTATGGCTACAAGAAGTGGGTTGAAAATTGGACAAAGATTGATTCCTAGCTGAGACATTTAAATGTTTTACATCTATTCAAGTATTCTTGGAATGCAACCTTCAATAATTTTTGTAACTGAAAAGGACACTGACCTGGCTTCAAGGGAATGGAGAAAAACGAGCCCTCTGTGGTCTCGAACCCTCCCCATCTGGCCCAGGGAACTTGAGTACAGGAAACAGCAGACTCTGAACCCAGTCTGGACTCTGGTGTGTATCACAAGATGCACAAATGCACAAATCTTTGGAAAATGAGGAAAGATCACTTTGCCACAGCAGATCACCTATAATCTTGTTATAGAGGTAGATTAATGAAGAAGCTTTGTGATCTATGTGCAGTATAATTAAAATCATTCATATTCTGCTTCGTAAAACACTACTACAATTTCTTGGTGTTCTAAAAAATTTTTTCTAAGAAATACAAATGTTAGGGTTGTAAATGGAAAAATACAGTTGATAAGTACTTGAAGCCCTAAAGGGAAATGGTCAGAGAACCTGAACAGAACTGTACAGAAAAGAAAATGATTTTTAAAAATACCCTGGAAAAAACGTTTCCTCTTATGAGTAAGTAGAAATCTAGTTACAATGAAATATTGTTTTTGTTTATTAGTAAGAATCATGTAAAATGAGTATGCCCACTGCTTAGAAGATTGCTTAAACTTATACTTTGTGTTGTAAAGTGCAAACTTGTGAAGTACTTACCAAAGCTTGTAACATTTTTGCCTTACCTGTTATCCTTGGCACTTCTGGAAATGTATTCTAGGGAGAAAACCCAAAACCCAGAAAACATCACAGCCTTGCTTTAAAGGATCAACACTTAGAAGCTAAATGTTCTCTAGAAAGTTGGCAGTTAAATTGTGGCTGTCATATAGGAATTAAGTGGTGTTTATATGAGGTCATTGAAGGCAGGGTGCAGATGGTGTATATACTATAATTATGTGTCAAACATACATACAAAAAATGCTCAGGAAGAAAAAGCTAAATTAAAATGTAATTGCCTTGGGATGCTTTTAAAGAGTAGGGAATTGGGCTGGGGATATATATAGCTCAGTGGCATCATTGCCTGCCTGGTAAACACAAGGTCCTGAGTTCAATTCCTAGAACCCCCTTTAAAAAGAGTAGCATAATCATCTTATTACCCCAATTTTTTAAGGTCTAAAGGATGAGGCAGACCAACCCCAGGTAATGTCATATTGTAACGAAAGCAGGTGATTAAACTAGACAGCCATCAGTGGTTTGGGTCCCTGTGACAGACTGTTACAGTGTCCACACACCGTTATAGGCAAATTGATTCTGTGTCCCCTCCTAAGCACAGAGTCCGTAGCTACCTGTGGAAGCAGTAGGGAGAAGAGCTGTGAATTTGAGATCTCTTAGTAGCAAGACTGTATGTCCCACTGCTATGGGGCTCGCCTTGCAAGCCTACAGAGGCTCAGCTGCAGCGTACTGGGCAGAGCACACTTCCCCTCTACCCTCAGCTTCCCTCCTCTTCCTCCAGGGGAGGTCATGGCCATCGGACGTTCGTTTGAGGAGGCCTTCCAGAAGGCCTTGCGCATGGTAGATGAGAACTGTGTGGGCTTTGACCACACAGTGAAGCCAGTCAGCGACATGGTAAGCAGCTCCCCTCTGGGGCCACACCCCCGGTGTCACCGGTGCTCTGCTGCCCCCCAGCTGTGAGCTTGCTGACAGTAACAAGTCCCTGGGGTCATTGTGGAATGTTTGCTATTTTCACTTTACTGGGGATTTTGAGGCATTTGGTCATTCATTGTTAGAATGTATTGTTAGATTTGTTCTTATAAATGAGAAATTTGGGGCTTAGAGCGATTCTGGAAAGAGCTTATGGCCACACATCTGGTGACAGGCAGAGCTGGAAGCTGTATCCAGGTGTTCTCAGTTGCAGAAGCTGTACTATGGGTACAGCTTCCATTTTGTAACAGTGTCACACTTAAGCACCCAGGTTCACATGACAGTAGTTTGGTTTTTATTGTTTTGTTTTGCACTAGTGAGGTCTTCCTATGTTGCCCAGGCTGGTCTGTGCCTCATCCTGCCAAGTACCTGGGACTCCATGGCATGTGTGACTATGCGTGTCTGGTTGGGGATGTTTTTGCTTAATGTTCTGGCTTTTCCTACTGTGGCACGGTCCTGCATTCATCTGACTGCGCTCTCTGTCAGGAGTTGGAGACACCAACAGATAAGCGAATCTTTGTGGTGGCCGCTGCTCTATGGGCAGGTTACTCGGTAGACCGCCTGTATGAGCTTACACGCATCAACCGCTGGTTCCTGCAAAGAATGAAGCGCATTGTCACTCATGCCCAGCTCCTGGAGCAACACCGCGGGCAGCCTTTGCCTCCAGACCTGCTGCACCAGGCCAAGCGCCTCGGTTTTTCAGACAAGCAGATCGCCCTTGCAGTTCTGAGGTCAGAGATGGCGGTGAGGTCTTGGCCTGGGAGGTGTGGGTTACCTTGATGGAGGATTTTGGAGACTTTGAACCCTTGTCCCAGGACACTTTCCTCTCTGATCCCTGCCCTAGAGTCCCACTTCTATCTGATACACTATTCCTAGAGCCTGAGTTTCTGACCCTTCTCCTTCAGCACAGAGCTGGCTGTTCGGAAGCTGCGTCAGGAACTGGGGATCTGCCCAGTAGTGAAGCAGATTGACACAGTTGCAGCCGAGTGGCCAGCCCAAACGAATTACCTGTACCTGACCTACTGGGGCAATACCCATGACCTCCCCTTTCAGACAACTCACGTCATGGTCCTCGGCTCTGGTGTCTACCGCATCGGCTCCAGCGTTGAGTTTGACTGGTGTGCTGTCGGCTGCATCCAGCAGCTCCGTAAGGTTTGGGAGCTCATCTTCTGTACCAGTGTCTCACTCTGGCAACTGACTGTTCTCCCACTCTGCATCCTGGCTCTCCTAGTTAATTGCTACGCCTTAATCAGTGGGTTGCCAGCAGCGCTGCTTTTGCCCACACTGCCTGAGGCTCCTCCCCGCACTCAGCCTGCTTCTCCCCCCAAGGCAGGAGCTATCCATTATCACAGGAAGCTGGGCAGCTGGCACCCTGCAATGGGGACTGTAGCTTACTTTGCTTATCCTCTTCCTGCCTTCTGATTGCTAAGTGATTACCCTTCCTGTGGCAGATGGGGTATAAGACCATCATGGTGAACTACAATCCAGAAACGGTCAGTACCGACTATGACATGTGTGACCGACTGTACTTTGATGAGATCTCTTTTGAGGTGAGAAGGAGGAGGGCACTGAGTGGCTGACCTAGGATTCTTTGGCACTTGGCAGGGCTGAGGGGAACAGTAAACAGAAAGGCTCATCTCCTTGACCTCTTTGGTTGTCTCCATTTGTTTGTGGCCTGCGTTGCAGGTGGTGATGGACATCTATGAGCTGGAGAATCCTGAAGGTGTGATCCTGTCCATGGGTGGACAGCTGCCCAACAACATGGCCATGGCTTTGCATCGGCAGCAGTGCCGGGTGCTGGGCACCTCCCCTGAAGCCATTGACTCTGCTGAGAACCGATTCAAGTTTTCCCGGCTCCTTGACACCATTGGTATCAGCCAGCCTCAATGGCGGGAGCTCAGTGACCTAGAGGTGGGCTACCGTCTGGTGTGGGCAGAGAGGCTGGAGCCCGAATGATGCTCATGGATGAATGTGACCAGTCCCACTAAGCTCCCTTCTCGGCTCCCTTAGTCTGCTCGCCAGTTCTGCCAGGATGTGGGGTACCCCTGTGTGGTGCGCCCCTCCTATGTGCTGAGTGGTGCTGCGATGAATGTGGCCTACACCGATGGGGACCTGGAGCGCTTCCTGAGCAGTGCAGCAGCTGTCTCCAAGGAGCACCCTGTGGTCATCTCCAAATTCATCCAGGAGGCCAAGGTGAGAAACTGCAAAGAAATCTCTGAGGGCACCCCTCCCGCTCCCCCACCACCAGGGGAGACTTCCCTGCTGGTTCTGCAGAATGAGAGGCACAGCATGCTGGGAGGACATGTGGTGCCAGGGGCTGTTAGAGGAAGGGAGCCTCCTAGAGGTAGGGCAGGTGGGGGGAGAAAGTGCACCTTGTCCTACATCACACACTGCCTGTGGCTGCCACTAGGAGATTGATGTTGATGCTGTGGCCTGTGATGGTGTAGTGGCTGCTATTGCTATCTCTGAGCACGTGGAGAATGCAGGCGTGCATTCAGGCGATGCCACACTGGTTACCCCCCCACAAGATATCACCGCTAAGACCCTGGAGCGCATCAAAGCCATTGTGCATGCTGTGGGCCAGGAGCTGCAGGTCACGGGACCCTTCAATCTGCAGCTCATTGCCAAGGTAACAAGATGAAAGGAGGGACAGAAAAGCAGTGCTTCTCCACAGTCTGTGCTAGACTCAGTTCCAGGAAGCTCTGCGATGTCCCACCCTCATCCAAGTGAACATCAAAGCTGGAGGGAAAGGGTCATAGAGGTGGAGTCTGCATTGTGGCCAGCGTTTGCCATAGCCACCTGGGCTGACCACTCAGAATTGAGGTGGGGGAGAGTCAGTGGAGCAGTGTTAGCAGGCCTAGCCTGCACACGGCCTCACACAATCCTTCTCTGCCCCAGGACGACCAGCTGAAAGTTATTGAATGCAACGTGCGTGTCTCTCGCTCCTTCCCCTTTGTCTCTAAAACACTAGGTGTTGACCTAGTAGCCTTGGCCACACGAATCATCATGGGGGAAAAGGTGGAACCCGTGGGGCTCATGACTGGCTCTGGAGTTGTGGGTGTAAAGGTAAGGAGGATTGAAACCTTGGTTTCAGCAGGCAAACAGGGAGAGAGCAGTCAACAGTCAAGCTGGCATCTACACAGGGCCTTGCTGGACCAGAGAATAGTAAGGTAGTCTTTGTCTCTTTGTCATTTACCTCCAAGGAAGGGAAGGCAAGAGAAGTCAGGCCCCAAAGTAGCTTGAGTATGAAATAGTATAGTCAAGATATAAATCAAGTGCTCAGAGTATTTAGAGACAGGATGCTGCTTCCAGAATGGGTGATCTGGGACCACTTAGGGGAGAGGGCACTGTTTGAACTGAGGAGTGTCAAGGGTGGTGAGGGTTGTTTTGATTTGGTTGAGTTTGGGTTTGGGGGTTTTTGTGTGTTAGGTTTGTTGGTGGTGTTTCTTTCTTGCTTGTTTTTGTTGTGGGAATGGAACCTAGGGCCTCATGCCTGCTAGGCAAGTGCTCTCCCATTGAGCTATTATAGGCCTGGCCCAGAAGTCAGCGTTTTTGATTTGCAGAGCTCAATGGGAGAGTATTCCAAGGCCGGGGACAGCCTGAACAGCAGCAGTTTAGGAAGCAGTAGGTTCCGTATGGAGTGGTGGCAGCAGCAAAAGGCAGCCCTGCTGTGTCCGTGGAGTAAGAAGAGGGAATCGTGCCTGCCTCTCCAGCTGACACCTTGGCTCTTTGCTGTCCTGCTCCCTCAGGTGCCTCAGTTCTCCTTCTCCCGCTTGGCGGGTGCTGATGTGGTGTTGGGTGTGGAGATGACCAGTACTGGGGAAGTGGCCTGCTTTGGGGAGAGCCGTTGTGAGGCCTACCTCAAGGCCATGCTAAGCACTGGCTTTAAGATCCCCAAGAAGAACATCCTGCTGACCATCGGCAGCTATAAGGTACCAGAATCGGGGAGGGCCCAGGAAACTAGGGTCCAAGTGGTCTTGACTCCCTGGGCTACTTCTGACCCAAAAATAGAAGACAGAAACACACCCCTTATGCCCTCTACTTGGTTTCAGAACAAAAGTGAGCTGCTCCCTACTGTGCGGCTGCTGGAGAGCCTGGGCTATAGCCTCTACGCCAGTCTAGGCACAGCTGACTTCTACACTGAGCACGGCGTCAAGGTATAGGTCCATAGCTCCGCACTGCCTTCCTTGGCCCTTGATTCTGTGATTATGTTATACTAGTAACATATGCTTTATGTAGAACAGATACACACAGAGAGGTTCCTGGTAGTCTCTCTTGCACTGTTAATTAATGGTTGGGTATTCCCTTCCTGATTCTTGTCTGTGTGTATGTGCATGTGAGCTCATACCACCCTTGATCGTTGGTAACCTGTCTTATTCTGCATAGTAGAGACACCTGTCAAGAAAATACACCTGGCCAATAGCAAATAGAGGCAGGCCCTGGTCCGCAACCTGTGGGTCCTCCATCTTCTTTCTCACCATGGCCCCCTCCTCTCCCTCCAGGCTGGCCTCCCTGATCTCTACCAGATTCAGGTTGGCCTAACATTTGCTCTGGGCCTGCAGGTAACTGCTGTAGACTGGCACTTTGAGGAGGCAGTGGATGGCGAGTGTCCCCCACAGCGGAGCATCTTGGAGCAGCTGGCGGAGAATCACTTTGAGCTAGTGATTAACCTGTCAATGCGTGGAGCCGGGGGCCGGCGTCTCTCTTCCTTCGTGACCAAGGGCTACCGTACTCGGCGCCTGGCTGCTGACTTCTCTGTGCCCCTCATCATTGATATCAAGTGCACCAAACTCTTCGTGGAGGTAACAGGCCTGGGTGCTGGAGTGAGACAGCTGGTGTGATGCAGGAGGAGGGGGCAGCGAGCACATCCTGTGCGTGCGGTAGGGAAAGTCATGAAGGAGCTGTACTAATGATAAAGCTCTGTGGCTGCAGAGGGAGAGAATGTGGGAACGAGAGGGAGGTTGGCTCCCCTGCCGTCAGCACCGACTGCCTCCCACTTGCAGGCTCTAGGCCAGATCGGGCCAACCCCTCCTCTGAAGGTGCATGTTGACTGCATGACCTCCCAGAAGCTCGTGCGGCTACCTGGTGAGTGTGTCTCTGGGGACGCTGGTTGCAGCTGGCGTAAAGGCCCTTGAGTAAAAGTAGGGTGGGGCCCATCCTCTGCCCTGCCCTGTACGGACTTCGAAGGCCCTGGAATCTCTCTTGCTGTGATCTTTATTCCTCAACCCATGATCCCCTAGGTTGAGGAACCTGTATCAGGTGCCACTAATTTGCCTACTATCTCTAAACCCCTTTGTGTCCTTCCTGTCTCCCTGCTATCCCAGGATTGATTGATGTCCATGTGCACTTAAGGGAGCCAGGTGGGACACACAAGGAGGACTTTGCCTCAGGTACAGCTGCTGCCCTGGCCGGAGGCGTCACCATGGTGTGTGCCATGCCTAACACCCGGCCTCCCATCATTGATGCCCCCGCTCTGGCTCTGGCCCAGAAGGTGAGCCACAGTGCCCCCGCCTTTGTGAGCCCTTCCCCTCTGGCCCAACCTGGTCTGTGAGGCTGTGGATGCTGAGCCCCCCACACCCTGGTCCTCTCCAGCTAGCAGAAGCTGGCGCCCGCTGTGACTATGCACTCTTCCTTGGGGCCTCGTCTGAAAACGCAGGGACCCTGGGTGCTGTGGCTGGGTCTGCGGCAGGGCTGAAGCTCTACCTCAACGAAACCTTCTCAGAGCTGCGGCTGGACAGTGTGGCCCAGTGGATGGAGGTAGGCAGTGTGCCCGTGGCAGGAGGCTACCGAATGCTGTTCTCAGGTGAGCCTGGAGTCAGGCACTGCACACCCTCAGCTAACCTTGCTCCCACAGCACTTCGAGACGTGGCCAGCCCACCTTCCCATTGTGGCCCACGCAGAGCGGCAGAGTGTCGCCGCCATCCTCATGGTGGCTCAGCTGATGCAACGCTCAGTGCACATATGTCATGTGGCACGGAAGGAGGAGGTAAGAGTGCACCAGGGGTCCCAGGGCTCCTTCCGCTTTGCCCACAACACCAAGGGTCAGTGTGGTCCTTGGAGACGGGAGAGGGTGGAGAGGAGCCTGGAGCCAGTCCCCGAGACACGCTGGCGTGCAGCACTCTTGAGAAGTGGTGCTGGCCATGGGCATTTGCAGGGCAGGCACATGGGGCCCTCCTTTGGATCACTACTGTCTCCCCAGATCCTGCTGATCAAAGCTGCAAAGGCACAGGGGCTACCAGTGACCTGTGAGGTGGCCCCCCACCACCTGTTTCTCAGCCGGGAGGACTTGGAACGCCTGGGGCCCGGGAAGGGAGAGGTCCGGCCTGAACTGGGCTCCCGCCAGGACCTGGAAGCTCTCTGGGAGAACATGGCTGCCATTGACTGCTTTGCCTCAGACCATGGTGAGCGGGCCGCTGTGCACCTGTTCTGCCCAGCTCAAGCTGTGGGCCAGCTCTAGCAACAAAGCAGAAACCAGGCCAAGACTCGGGGCTCTCCCCAGCAACAAGGTCTTCATCTGTGAGAAGCCCATCTCTAATTCACTGCCTGCTTGGTGATAGATTCCCAAAACCAATTGAAAGAATCAATAGAGCTGTGGGCCTCACAGGAAGGCAGTTTTCCCCTCTCCCCAGTTCCCAGAAAAAATGAGCATCAGGGTTGGCAGTACAGCCAGGTTGCAGGAGGTACATTCCTGGGGTGTGTGTGCCTCCCCGGGTGGGAGGGGACTGGTTCCCCTGAGACCCCGAGGCTAACGCCTGTCTTTATCCCAGCTCCCCACACCTTGGAGGAGAAGTGTGGGGCCCAGCCTCCACCTGGCTTCCCAGGGCTAGAGACCATGCTGCCGCTGCTGCTGACGGCTGTGAGCGAGGGCCGGCTCAGTCTGGATGACCTGCTGCAGCGACTGCACCACAATCCTCGGCGGATCTTCCACCTGCCACCACAGGAGGACACCTATGTGGAGGTGTGGGGCGAAAGCCTGGGCTGGGACTCTCCAGCCACAGGGCGTTTCCCCGTCGTGTAACCCGTGACCCTCTGCCAGGTGGATCTGGAGCATGAGTGGACAATCCCCAGCCACTTGCCCTTCTCTAAGGCCTGCTGGACACCCTTTGAAGGGCAGAAGGTGAAGGGCACTGTCCGCCGTGTGGTCCTGCGAGGGGAGGTTGCCTACATTGACGGACAGGTATCCACGCGGCCCCTGCCTCATCTCAGTCTGACCTCTTTCTGCATTGTTTGCGTTTTCTTCCCTGCCTGGTCCGCATAAGCAGCCCCTTTTCCCTTCTGCATGCCTGTATCCCTAGCAGCATGTGTACTTTTTGCTGGTGTCCCACCCTTTAGGAAGACCAGCTGCTCTCCTCATGCCCCTGCCTTCTCTCTACAGGTGCTGGTGCCCCCGGGCTATGGACAAGATGTGCGGAAGTGGCCTCAGGGGGCTGTTCCCCAGCCCCCACCCTCAGTCCCTGCCACCAGTGAGATGACCACGGTATCCACACTGCTTCTGACCTGGGACTGGGGATTGGGCCTAGGGTATCACCCAGGCAGCACCAATAGCTTGAGCATTTTCATTGGTGATTCATGGGGCAGAAGGCTTCACACTCGAGGGTTAAAACCCCACCACCAGCTGGGCGTGATGGGCATAATCCTAGCATTCGAGAGGCTTAGCTAGGAGAATCTGTGAACTCAAGGCTAGCCTGGGCTACATAGTGAGACCCTGACTAAAAAGGAAAAAAAGACCCCACTTCCTTCCGGGAGGCAGCCTAAGAGGCTGCCTCTGAGACCTTGGCCCATTGTTAGTCCAGCCAGAGTTCGGCCTGAGGACCATGCACGGGGTCATCTGCTCTGTCTGCTGACCACACGGGGAGGATGGTGCTGAGTGCCCTTGGTTTTTCCTGAGGGACTGAGTATGTGGTGAGGTTGGGTCAGTTACTTTTCAACACCCTGGGCCAATATCACCACTCCAGACCCCAGAGAGACCACGCCGGGGTATCCCAGGGCTTCCTGATGGCCGCTTCCACCTGCCACCCCGAATCCACCGAGCCTCCGACCCAGGTCTTCCCGGTAAGAGGTCTCTGACTGCTCCTAGGGGAGCAGCTCCCTTCTTCCAGTGTCTGTATTGGGGCTCCGTTGCCCAGGAACTGACTCTGCCCTTCCTGCCAGTGCTCTTCTGTCCACTTGCCTTGTCGTCTTCACACCTTCAACCTAGTCTGGCCCACTGTTCCCTTCTTAGCCTAAGTAAGTCACTGGGGCCCAAGATGCACACCCGGACTCTCACAGGCTTCTCTCTTTGTGGGCAGCTGTGTTCCTCCGCCCAGGAGCTGGCATCTCATGGGGCAGCAGAGTGAGGGGTAAATCCCAGTTGCTGTTTGGTGCAAACCTGGCTGTTCCTCTGCCTAAGATCCCTTTGGCAGCTGGGAAGGGCTGGGGTGGGCAGCACTGCTCCCACACCTAGCCCCATGGGGAGTCCCCGAGCTGCTGCCCTCTTCCTGCCCACGCCTAACCTGCCGTAGCTACTGCAGTGTGAGATGGTTTAACACAGGCACTGTGCGCCGAGTTCCTGGGAACCGGGGGCTCGGCACACTGCAGCCGCACACGCACATCTGTCTTCCTGCCCTGTTCGCAGCCGAGGAGCCCAAGGAGAAAGCCTCTCGGAAGGCAGCCGAGCTAGGTGAGCAGCTCCACCCTGGTGCACGTGCCACTTAGGGACCGCCACAGCCTGGTCTGGATGGCGGGTGGGGGGACCCTCTGATGGTCTCTTCCACTTTGTCCCTCACTGTAGAGCTGATGGGAACCCCAGACAGCACCTACTACCCCCCACCACCAGTACCGAGACAGGCGTCACCCCAGAACCTGGGGGCTGCTGGCCTGCACCCCCAGCCCTCACCTCCACTGCAGTCACTAGTGGGCCAACACATCCTGTCAGTGAAGCAGTTCACCAAAGATCAGGTGTCTGAGGAAGGGGGCTGGGGACACCCAGAGCTCTGAGAGTGTGGAAAGTTGGGAGTAGAACCCCCAGGGGCTGCTCATTGCTTTTCCTGCTGACTCGGGGTGTTTCGTAGATGTCCCACCTGTTCAATGTGGCACACACCTTGCGGATGACCGTACAGAAAGAGCGGAGTCTCGACATCCTCAAGGTTAGGGTTGGGCTGTGGGGCTGAGGGTGCGGGCCATTTCCTGTCCCTGCCATCAGGTCCCCTCATGCACACCCAGGTCCTGCACTGCTAGCAGCTCTGTCCTGTGCTCTAGAAGGTCCTGCTGCTCTGCACCTACCCTGCGGTTCCCCTTCTTGAAGTGGTATTTAGCTGAAATGATACTAAGCGCCAGAGCATCAGCCCATCTGTAGGGTCAGCTCTCTGCCAGGTCAGTGGCAGGAGAGATGACCTTCCCTCCTGTCCCAGGTCACTCACATGCTGGCTTTTTGGAGGCAGGTTTAGCTCAGAGTCCTTGGTACTAAAAATGCCAAGATTCTGACAGCTCACCAGGGAGGTTTGATAGAAGAACGAGCATCACAGCAGCCCTGTACCCCACAACACATACCCCACACTCCCACCCTCTACCTGGCTTCTCTGCAGGGCAAGGTCATGGCCTCCATGTTCTATGAAGTAAGCACGCGGACCAGCAGCTCCTTTGCAGCGGCCATGGCCCGGCTTGGGGGCTCTGTGCTCAGCTTCTCGGAAGCCACGTCCTCCGTCCAGAAGGGCGAGTCCCTGGCTGACTCAGTGCAGACCATGAGCTGCTACGCTGACGTGGTTGTGCTCCGGCACCCCCAGCCCGGAGCAGTGGAGGTGAGGCTGACCCAAGTGTGAGATGGGCTAGGAAGCCTGCACCTGAGGCCGAGGTCCCTTCTGTCCTTGTGTTCTCAGGCCACATGGGTGGGAGGATCACTTGGGAGGAGTGGGATTGAGGTCAGGAAGGAAGAGTCTCTGAGCTGCAAGAGGCAGGGTTCTCCTTCCTCATTCCCCTTCCCACAGCTGGCGTCCAAGCACTGCCGGAAGCCAGTGATAAATGCCGGAGATGGGGTTGGAGAGCACCCCACACAGGCCCTGCTGGATATCTTCACCATCCGGGAGGAGCTGGGGACTGTCAATGGCATGACGGTGAGGACAGTGTCTGAGGCGGGAGCCCTCCCGGGCAGGGAAGCAGGAAGTGCTTTCTCCAGTCCGGGACGTGCTATGTGTCCTGGGACCCAGGGCTTTGCCATGATGGGAGAAGTACCTCATCTGAGGCTCTGGTGACCGGGTTCCTTCCCAGATCACCATGGTGGGAGACCTGAAGCACGGACGCACAGTACATTCCTTGGCCCGCTTGCTCACTCTGTACCGCGTCAGCCTGCGCTACGTGGCGCCCGCCAGCCTGCGCATGCCGCCCAACGTGTGGAACTATGTAGCCTCCAGGGGGATCAAGCAGGTGAGACCCTCAGTCCCCCGCCCAGGCTGTGGGGCTCAGCTTGGGTGGTCAGAGCCCAGCATACATTTCCCATGACCCCACCTCCATTCCAGGAGGAGTTTGAGAGCATTGAGGAGGCACTGCCCGACACCGACGTGCTATACATGACTCGAATCCAGAAGGAGCGCTTCGGCTCTGCCCAGGAGTATGAATCCGTGAGTGCCGAGCATGAGGGAGAAGCCCGGGAAATAAACAGGGCTGGAACGGGGCCCAGACGAGAGCAGGGAGGCAGGCATGGGCTGCAGGCCTGTGGTTGCTGTAGCTCTATGTAGGTGTGGAGAGGGCACCCAGAGTGTCCTCGGTAGCCACCCTGCCCGGCAGTGCTAACTGGACCTTGTCTACTGCAGTGCTTCGGTCAGTTCATCCTCACCCCCCACATCATGACCCGAGCCAAGGAGAAGATGGTGGTGATGCACCCAATGCCTCGTGTGAATGAAATAAGGTGATAAGCATCAGAAGTGGGGGCTGCTTAGAGGAGCTGGCTATGGGCATGTGGTGACACTGTCCCTTCCCTTGCAGTGTGGAGGTGGACTCGGACCCCCGAGCAGCCTACTTCCGCCAGGCTGAGAACGGCATGTACATCCGCATGGCTTTGTTAGCCACGGTCCTGGGCTCGGCCTCCTTGGCATCTTTTCTTCAGGCCCAGATGCTGGGCAAGGAAACTCAGTGCCCCCCACGGGGGCAGCACCCATAGTAGATGCTCTGGGGCATCCAGATAGCTGACACCTGTGGGGACCCTGCTTTAGGCTCTAGCCTGGAGCTCTCCGGCATGGATGTGTGGCCTCAGGTATTGGGGCTCCATTTTCCATCACACTCAAATCTGTACAGTTCCTTTTCTACTGACTAATAAACAGCCACGCTGCCTCAGTTCCTGCTTCCTCACAAGTACTATGAGCTTTTACAGAGGATGACAGTGTGGCAGGGCTCCTGCTCAGCCTTCCCAGGGCTTCCTCAGGTACCTGGGGGACTTGCTGGGTTGGGAAGTACTGCAATTTAGAGAACTTTTCTTCCAGAGCGTCTGTCCATCTTTGCTAAACTACTTGCACAAGCCATTATTTTCCCAGGCACTCTCAAGTACTTTGGAATCTCACAGGAATTCCTGTAGAGCACAAAGCCTGTCCCCCAGAGGAGCAGCGCTCGCTGCCAGGTGGCAGTTTCTCAGCTGCTGCGTGGTGGGAGGGGTTCCTGACCTGTGCCTTTCTTTGGCCTTCCTAATCATAACACAGCTCTGAGTGGAATACGCTTTTCCCTACAATCAGAAATTAAATCTTAGTACATTGGGAAGTAAAATGGAAGAAGCTATTAGCAGAAAGCAAAAACAGCTCTTTAATAAAACAAAATACCCGAGTCTAAGCCTGTTCTACATCCTCTGAGACAATCTGTGCTCCGTGTGATTGTCATTAACCATAAGGTCACCTCCTAGTCTTCCAAAACAGTTCAGCATGCACACTTCAGAAATACTAGCATTCCTTTTGATGCTTATTTTGGGTGACGCTTTAATCCCTGACACACACACACACACCCAAGAAGAAGTCTGGCCACGTTTCCCTGTCGCTGCAGATGTTTCTGCCAGCTCTGTCAACCCTAGTGAAAGAGAAAATGCCTTTGAAGTAGATGGCTTGGAGCTTTGCCTCCTGTGTCCTTGTCCCAGCTCTGACCACTGGCTACAACATGGGCATTCCAGTGCATGTTAGTACTTTGAGTTGGAAGTTCCCAGTGTCATGTGGTAGGTGTCTTAATTCTGCAACGGTATCCCAGAGACAGTGGAGGGGACGTTGCTGATGGAGGTGTGCAGAGTGAGCCCTGGGTGAAATGAGGGAGGCGACTTAGGAAGATGATGGAAACACAGATGCTGGCTGAAAAGGTCTGGATTACCAGAGAGGGGTGGATGTCAGGAAATTACTAAAGAGGAGGGAGAAATGACTCCCGTATTATGAGCCCTTGGCGTAAGTGGACTGGCTTTGTCCATTTTCTATTACTACAACAAAATACTGAGGCTGGGTAAGTATATAGAAAGGAGTTTTACTTAAGCTTAGTGTTCTAAAAACTCACGGGTCTGCACGCTGGTGATGTCCTTGCCAGCAGTGCCCCAAGGTGGCATAGGGCATCTGATGGCAAAAGACATGAAGCAAGCTGGGCATGGTGACTCCTGTGATCCCAGCTGCTGGAGAGCGTGAGGCATGAAGACCTCAAGTGCAAGCCTCACCTGGGCAGCTTAGCAAGTCCCTATCTCAAAGGGGAGCGGGGCGGCAGGTGTAGTGCAGTAGCAGTAGCAAGGCGCTTTGCTAGCTCAATGCCTAGTACGACACACACACAATCTTCTGGTCTGTCTGATAAATCCACCAGGATCTAATTACAGAGGGACCACCTGTGAACACCAGTGTTGGATTAAGTTTCTGCCCTCTTCATACTTCACAGTTGGGATTGAATTGGAACAGGTAAACCCTTCAGAGACACCACAGGTCCAGGCCACAGCAAGGACTGATGGGCACAGCCCAGAGAAGTTGATGTAGGGTGGAGGACGACGGATTCTGTTGGAGTAATTGTCCACTGCTGTTGGCCAGCTCTGTGAAGATGTCAGGCAAGTCTGGAGTGGCTAAATATGCAGCATGCAAATGTGATGAGAGTCAGAACAAGAAGAGCCTCGTTCACCGGTGTATTCCAAGTACCTAGAACCCCATGGAACACAATGGTGCTCATACAGAATGAATATTTGCATATAGCAGCTCACTGAGAAAGTGAGCGAGGACCAAGGAGCAGAGCTCTAAAGCCTATGTTAGCTGTCACTAAAGGAGGAAGTGTTTATTTTGGCTCAGGCTCCAGAGGTTTCAGTCCATGATCTATTGCTTCCATTTAAGTCTGAGGCAGAACAGGACATTGTGGCAGAAGGACATGGCTAGGGACAAGAGCCCCCAAGGTCACAGCCCCATGACCTAGTCCCTTCAACTAGGCCCTATCGCTTAAGTTTCCATCACTTCCCAATAATATCAGATTTCAATATTTAATGGATGAATCCACTGATGGAGTTAGACCCCCTCATGATCTAGTCACCTTCTAAAAGTTCCACCTCTCAACATGAGTCTTTTGAGAGACATCTTAGATCCAAACCATAACAAGCCTGACTTGGAAAGCATGGGGAAAGGCTGGGCATGGTACTGCATGCCTGTAATCCCAGCATTCAGGAAGCTGGGGCAGGATGCTATGGTTTATGTCACATGGGCACCCCCAAGTCCCATGCAGTCATGGACAAGGCTAAATCTAGCATTTGTGATTGGTTTGTTGTCTAGCACTCGCATTGGTGGTATGAGTGCTATACTTGCCCAGGGGTGGAGCCAACACAGTGTAAGGGCAAGAAGGAGGCGTGTCTTTCTTTTTTGCACCGTTCACTTTTGCTGTTTTGTGGGGACTATGAACTGTGGCCCTACCATGCTACCCTGCCTTGGAGCCAGCTGAGTATGGACTGAAACCTCCAAAAGGTTTACAAAACCTTATTTTGTAAAAATAACCTTCCCTTCCCTAATTTTGGGCATCAGGTATTTTGTCTCAACAACGAGAAAAAAGTAACCAAGACACGGGGATCACAGTGAGTCTGAAGTCAGCCTGAACTGTATAGTGAGACCCTATCTCAAAACAAAACAAAACACACACACACACACACACACACACATACACACACAAAGAATAGCCTCAGAAGAAAACCCTCCAAGACACTCAAGCTCTAGGTGTGAGGGGTAGGAGGTAATTGACAGTCAGACCCTGTATCTGGCCGAAGAGAGTAAACAGGCAGAGGTCAGTTGTCCTTCAGACACTGTGGGAAGGAGGCCACCTTGTGGCTAAAGTTCTGGTTAGGCTGTGGACATCTGCCGAGGGCCAGGGAGGAAGGAGGCCTTGGGTCTGGGCGAGCCTCAGGAAAGGGGAAACGGATGAGTCCACGGAAGAGCAGTGGAAGGGTCCCCAAGCCTGGAACCAAGCCCTGGAGAGTGTGTGGTGGGCTTGGGCAGCAGTGGGTCACCCTCTGTGGAGGACCTTCGGAGTATAAATACTGCCTCCTTGAGAGGCAACTGCCCAGATGCCATCAAAGGCTTCTGCAGACATACCGAGGAAGGTCAGCGTGTGAGATCCAGGGACAGGGGGACACTATAGGGCTTTGTGTCGACCTGACGCGAGAAATGGGCCGTTGGCTCTCTGTGCCCATCTGTTCACCATTCCTCATTCCTTCCTTCACAAGCAGGCATCACGCAGCATTTGCTCTGCAGCAGGCTACGAGCTAAGGGCTAAAGAGCTAAACTGGCCTTCCTTCAGAGACAGCGCCACCTGCAGGGCAGTTTTTCCACTGTCCCCGTGGCCCAGCCGGTGGGTGGGATGGAAGGAGACAGGGAGGCAGACATTGTGGTCAAGGGAAAGAGGTTTGCCACCGTGCCTCTGAAGCCTGCTTACTTTGCCAAGTTTTTCAACCCTTTTCATCACTGGGTTTGGTTCTCTTTTGTTCCTCCTGAGGCTTTTGGCTACAACCCTCTTAAAATGGATGGTCTGTTAGGGTTGGGCCAACAGGACTCAATGTTAGGGCCATTTGGGCCGTGTCCTCTGAGTGAGCTCCTGCCTCAGGCTGCTCCCCGTCCTCGGGATGCTGCAGCCAGGGCACTGGTGAGTGACGCTGGGGCAGTGCCCAGGAAGTGAAGAGAGCACAGCGAGCTGGTGGCAGGAGCCAGGAGAGAGGCACAGGTTCTGACCACCCAGGTCCTCCTTCCTACCCAGGTCCAGCGGGAGGACCACCCTGGCTGTGGGATCATGTGTGAGACCTCGCTCGGGCTTTGTCTCACTGGAGTCCTGAGCTAGCCAGCACTCCTTAAAAGGCGTTGACTGGGGACTGACGGGTGGCGCTGGGGCTCAGGCCAGGTGCAGTGAGGCCCTTGAGTTGGGAAGGGAAGGCCAGAGAGCTGGGGGTGAAAAGCCCTTCAATAATGAAAGGCTCACTCCTTTTAGAAGCAGGAGAATCTGGCCCTGTCCTGGCTGTCCTAGCAGACCCTTTGGTCTCACGCTGCCTTTAAAGACTTCCTACAGTGCTGGCAGCAGGACATCTCCATCCCCGTACCTTCTCTCCATCTCACCCCTGCTCTGTTCGCTGTCCCCTGCCCTCCCCTCCTCCCTGCCTGGCTGATGGATGGGTCCTCTGCCTGCTCTCCGCTGGCCCCGCACCTCTCCCTCCTGGCTGCTTCATATTCTGAGCAAAGAGCCCCAGAGGAAGGGACTTCTTGATAAGCAAGCAAGGGTGCAGGCAGCTCTGCAGATAGGGCTCCCTGCGCCCCCGGGAGTTCGGGGAGTGCCAGTGGATGAGGGAGACCACTCCTGCCACCAGTCTCCCGACCCTCCTGTCCCTCCAGGTCCCTTGGTCCCGTCCCAAATGATAAGCTGCCTAAAGGAGGCCAGAAAGGTGCAGTGGCAACGAAAAAGGACTGGGCTCACCCTGAAGCAAGAACTGATTTTGAATCTCAGTTCTGACCATGCTTAGTTACATGACTGGGCCATAAGCCTCGGTTTCTGTCTGTAAGATGCAAATATTCCTACATGCCCTGCAGCACCTTGCACCAAGTGTAAGCTCGACAGATGTTAGTTTTGGTCTGTGCTGTCATGGTACTGGACTACTCTGTACCCCAGGTCTGACACCCCAACTAACCTTTTGTACCTGCCCCTCCTGTGCTAGTCACATTCATCTCCACAGCGTCACAGAATCCCCATCTCACCATTAGGAAAGCTGAGATGAGGTTAACTCAGCCAGAATCAGCACACGGCAATGCCAGGACAGAGGTGCCTGGCCTCAGCGCCCAGAGCTGGGTGTGCCGGCCTGGCAGGTGGCTGGGAAACAGGAAGGTCAGGAAACTCGCCTGCACGAGTGCTTCAAAGGGCCCGGGCTGGGTGGGCGCCTGGGTTCTGTTTCCATCACTGGCACGGTGTCCTCAAGGGAGCTTCGGAGCCTCTGCTTTCTTGCTGTCGTCTTGATGTATGTGGGGCAGCAGACAGACCAGAAGTGTGGGTCTCGTTCTGTTCCTTCCCCTGCACGGGGCACCTAGGCTGGCCGGCCGCCTAGATTAGCTTAGCTGTCTTCTCAACCTGCTCGCCCTCCTCCCTTTCCCACTCTTCCCCACCCCCATCCTGTCGCTGGGGGCCCTGGAATCAATGAGACGTAAAATGAGAAAGTGTCAAGAGCCAACAGAGCGAGAAAAGCAGCTGGGGCAACCTCCCCCGCTGCCTGAGTGGGTGGACCCCAGCCTTTGGCCTGGCCAGGCCTCTATCCCAGCTGGCAGCATGGAGGGGACCTATTTTCAGCATCCAAAAGCCTCTGCTTTGAAAATGCCATGAAATTCATGCGTATGGACATGGGAAGATGTGTCCGGACTGTCTGGTAGTCATAAAAGCAGTTTATGCCAGCCCGTACTTCTGAAGTCACCACAAGACACTGGTGTTCACACGGCCTAGGTGGACAGACCTCACTGTGACCAACTGTCACCTCTGGGAAAACACTTTCTACGGTGTGTTCTCTTCCTTTGCTGGGCTTTTAAAAACAGCATATATTCTTTTTTTTTTCTTTTTGTTTTGGCAACCAGAAATTGAACTCATGACCTCGCATTTGCCAGACAGGTGCTGTGCCACTGAGCTATATCCTAGGCCCCTTCTTTTGTGATAAAAAATAAAAATCATTTTACAGTAAAGATATTCCATTATGGAAAGAAAGCCTCAGAGAAAATACCCCGTGCCTTTGCTCTGGGCTAGAATCCTATCATCTTGTGGGAGGCCCATTTAACTGGATCTAAAATCAAAGCACAGAGAGTTTGCTTTCTCAAAAAGGACTATCAACAATCTTTTAGAACGGTTTGTAATACAACTCCGTTGAGATTAAAGGCTTTTTGAGACAAGGGAACCAAGTGTAAGAGGCCCTTGGTGTCCACATGCAGCACACACCTAGACTCAGGCATGCTGCCCCTCCCAAGGGGCACCTCAAAGAGCAGGAGGTCCAAGCCCACAGAGGCTGTGTGCTCCAATCCCTCACTCCTCAAGGAAGCAGGCTTCCCTCCAACCAGCCCGAGTGCCCCAGCCTACGGGGCCACTCATCACCTGTGCCTCCTCAGGGTCCCTCGGCCCCTTGCCTTCTAGCTTTCTCCTGCAGCTAAGTCCTGGACACATGGGACCCCTCCGGAAATACGAGAGGGGATGGAAGAGGCTTGTGGGTCTCAGCCTCCATCTGAATGGCTGAGAGAAGTGAGGGCAGAGGGCTGGAAAGGGTCAGGAGGGTCACGGGAAGTCACCCCAGCTGAGGGAGCTTACCAGCTCCCACATAACCGATTAGATACCCTTCTGAGGCACAGAGCTGAAAGATGCAGTTGGACACAAGTTTACTGGTGGAGCTGCAGAGGAGTCCTCCCTCTCCCTGGGACAGCCGAGGCCACAGCACCAACAGAGGGATGGATGGACAAACCTCAAGTGGACATGGTTGGAGCAGACTCACGGAGACCACGGCACAGCCACACAAGCACAGACACACAGGCCACAGCACCAGGGACCACACACAGACAAAACCACAGGGCGAGGCACATGGACAAAGTGCAGGCTTTGGGGCCCCTGCATAGACAGAGCGAGGGCCACACGGGGAGGGGGCCCCTGCTGACCTCCCCAGGCACAGGCACACCGACAGCATACAGACAGGCAGACAGCCCAGCCAGCCAGCCGGACACACAGACACACGGACAGCACAGAGAAGACATGCACAGCTCCCCGGGCTGTGCGGAGGGGTCCCTAGGGTTCCCACACACCCCCAACCCTGAACTGCTCGCAGCCTGACCCGCTCTCTCCCGACTTTGGTCCTGCCCTCTGGGTTGGAGCTGGAGCATTTGGCAGGTGGAAAAGGGAGAAAGGAAGGGGCGTGGGCTCAGCTCTGTCCATCTCCACGATTGTCCCTTCGAGCAGGGCTGAGCCCAGGCCTGGCAGTGGGGTGAGGGCGGGGCCGTCGCTCAGGCGTGGGGGGGCTCCCGGCAGCGCAGACACTGGGCCATCTCAGGCTGATACTGCTCAACCTGCAGGGTACAGCTGGAGAATCCGAACCGGGAGTAGAGACGGGACGAGGCTTCAGCCAGGACAGCTTCGGGGTCAGCCGTGGAGTCTGCGGGAGAGCGATAAGAGACAGCCTCAGCCCCCAGGGAGCCAGGGACAGCCAGGGGCCGCGATAAGGACAAATGAAAGGGGTCCGAGGGCTGCACAGCCTTAGAGCCATGCATGAACAGGGGGTTGCTTTTCTTTCTGTATTGTACAAAATCGTCGAAGAAAATGTCAGAGAGACCTGGCCCTACCGACCATGGTAATACTCAGCTGTGCCCACTCTTCCTTCTTTTCTGCCTTTGAGTATCAACATACAGCACACTGTTCCAACAGCCACGCCACCCGGATTTCCAGGACAATCTGGATGTTAAATGTTCTGTCCCATTGTCCCTCTACAGTTATCACCATATATCCCACAAGTTATATTTTTGGCATCCGAATTGCAAGCCTCTGATTGCTTCTTGCTTCTGGAGGAAATTCAAAAATCCTTCGTCAGCTCATGAGTCACCACATATATTTTTAATAGTTGAATCATAATGTAGATATGATTTTATATTCGGCTTTTTTCTCAGCATTATACCATAAACATTTTTCTTAGTTGCCATACAGACTTCACAATCATCACTCTTAATAGGTACGTGATACCCCAACTGAGGGGCGGGGCCGTTACCTAACTGCATCCCATCGCTCCCTCGCTCCCTCCGCGGGCGCTGCTGGTCTCATAAAGCACTGATTATCTGTGCTTCCTGAGGTGAAGCCTTCCCCAGACAGCGTCCAGGCTTCAGAGTGTGTGTGTGTGTGTGTGTGTGTGTGTGTGTGTGTGTGTGTGTGTGTGTGTAAGACAGAAAGCTCAAGAAAGACTAGAACAGTTCCAGGAACGTGGGCTACTGCTACATCATGCTGGGGTGGGGGAAGGCTGATCCCAGTGTGGACTCACCGATGGCCAAGTGTGCAGAGGCAACGTGGTAAGTGAGCGTCAGAGCCCACAGGTGCAGCTCATGGGTTGCCCGGACTCCCGGCACTGACAGCAGCGTGTCCCGCACGGGTTCGAACCCCACACTCCGAGGAGTGCCTGCAGTCAGTACCCACAGCACGTGTCAGGGCTGCTCCTGCCCAGGGGCAGCCCCGCCAGACTCCACCTCCCCCACCCTGTACCCGGCCTCCCTGCAGAGGCCTATGATCCACCCTAGGCCCCAACCTTCCTTCCAGCAATAGGCCCCATGACCCAGCCTTCCCATACTCTTGCAGTGCTGGGGTGAGGTCAGAGAGGGCCCTGGCAGAGAGCAGTGGGGTCTAACTTACCTTCCATGAGGATACGAAGAACATCTCTGAGCGTGGGGGCCGTGGATCCGAGGGCGCAGATGGAGAAGAGGAAGGTGCTGATGGGGTCAGCCACTTTATACTGAGGCTGCAGAGAGAGAGACCCTCTAAGGCTGGGGGCCAGAGACCTCTCAGAGGAGGAGCTAAGGGGTCCTGACACACAGGACCTGACGAGAGAACAAGAACATGACCTGGGGCTGGAAGAAGCACAGGGAGCTGGGAGGTGGGAGCAGGCACAAGGGGGAGGCAGGCTGAGGGTCTGGGGGCGGGGGCTGGCATGAAGAGCGGGGGAGGAGGCAGGCACCCCTCCCCCACAGGTGTACCTTGAAATAGATGAGGATGGATGCAGCCAGTACCCCAAGGCTCTGCAGAAGGTCCCCCAGCACATGCACAAAGGCGGCCCGGACGCTGGTGTTCCCCAGGGGCAGGGGGTCCCCAGGCCCTTCCTCCAGCGGTGCATACTCTGCCCCCCTAGACCCATGGCTGTGGGGGGGGCCAGCCTGGTGCAGCACAAAGGCCATTCTGAGGGGGAAGCAGAGCAGCTCAGCGCAGGCGGCCAGCTCCGGGCCTCCTCTGCCCCATGTCCATGCTGCATCTGCTCACCTCCCCACTAGCCTCACCTTCACCTCTTCCCACCCCATGAACAAACAGCTCTGCCCAAGACAGACGAACCACAGTGCAGCCTGGAGAAACAAATACTGGACTCGGTGCTGGGGACTCAGATTCAGATCCTGGCCCTGCTACTCAAATTGCTATGTGACATAGGCAAGTCACCTGGTCCCCTCCTGGGACCTACCTCATGGGACAGTTGTGAGGCCTGCCCGAGATCATAATGTGGTGCATGAGCCCTGGGTCACACAGCCCTCAAGGGCCAGCTCCTGGTAGGCCCTTACACATGTCTGTGGACTCTGGATTACAGGGCTCGGTCCCAGCACCGTCTCGGGCATCTCCGGGACACGAGGGGTGTGTGTGTGCCTGTCTGTGTGTCTGGCGGGGAGCAGAGCCAGCTCTCCCAGCCTGGAGCCCCATGTGGTGCCCGCTCCACACCAGAACGTACAGCAGATTGGCACAGACTGCGATGCTGGCGGTCAGCAGCATGGCACCCCCCTCGATGTGGTAGTCGCTGTGCAGCAGGCGGATGAAAGCCAGGTACAGGAGGATACCCGTGACCATCCACAGGGAGACCACAGAGGCCAAAGCCCCCAGAGTCTCTGTAGGGGGAGACAAGCTATCAGAGACCTGCCTGGGACCCAGAGTGGTACCCTCTGGCAAGACCGGAGGGACACTGACTCATCCAGGGGCTTTACCTGAGCGGTGCCAGCCGAAGGTCATGGTGCGGGTCGCCGGCCGGGTGGACAGCCACAGGGAGAAGAGGCTGCCCATCATGCTGCCCACGTCTGCCAGCAAGTGGGCTGCATCAGTCATGATGGCCAAGCTGTGTGCCAGGTACCCACCTGTAGGGCACAGTGATGGAGAGTCTGGTTCTCTTAGGAAGCAGGGCTGGGAGCACTTGCCTAGCATGCATGAGACCCTGGGTTCAATCCCTGGCACCACAAAAATAAGAACAAAAAAAATCCCTTTAGAGCTGGCCAAGGTGGCACAACCCTGTAATTCCAGCACTCAGGAGGCTGAGGCAGGAGGAGCACCTCAAGTTTGAGGCCAGCCTGGGTTACATGATGAGTTCAAGGACGGCCTAAACTACATAAGGAGGCCTTGTCTCAAACAAAGACGAAATCCCTTTAGGAACTACAGTGTAGTGTGTGAGTACAGACACAGAAAACAAATCGGGGAAATAAATCAAAATGAGAACTGTAAAAAAAGAGAGAGAGAAGTGTGGTGTTTCTCAGATGACGGAATTAAGGGTAACTTTTACTTTTTTTATTCATCTACATTTTCTAGGTTCTCTACAAAATTTTTATCTTAATAACAAAAAAGCAGGGGTTTCAAAAGGCCAGTTACTACCACCAGCACTGCCCTCCCCCTGAATCCCTCTGCTCTGTTCTTGCCTCCCTCCCACTTCTGGAGTCCTGGTACCCACTGCCCCTCCCAGCTACACCCCTCCTCTGCCTCTCCCAGGAATGCCCTGGACCTAGCCAACTTACCGACCACCTCCCCAGCCATGAAGACAAAGCACACAGCGCAGGCCGCATACAGCTGCCTCCGAGCCTGCAGCCGCTCGGGGGTGAGGCCGGGCTGCGGCAGGGGGTCCCTGTGACAGTGGTGGAAGGCCATGTCCACAGGCTTGGGCTCCTCGGGGAGGGGCTGTGAGGGCTCTGTGAAGAGACTGCAGTGGTGCACTGTTCAACCTAGGGCCTGGCCCACAGGCGGCCCTCTCACGCCAGGTCGGCCCATTGCCTTGCCTGGGCCTAGTCATGCCCTGCGCCTTGGAGACAGGTGAGGGGCCCCCAGCCTCCCTTTTCCTTTGTACCCAGAGCCAGGGAATGTCACAGCTGGGAGGCACCTTCACAGCAAAACAAAAAACACGAGGCTCAGACAGGGAGGGGATGGTGGGGACCATGCAGCTGGCTGGTGGTGGGGATGAGAGTTCATGTGGACCAAGTTAACAGGCACCTCCAGGAATACAAAATGAGCAGGACATTTTTTTTTTTTTTGTACTGGGGATTGAACTCACAACCTCACGCTTGCAAGGCAGGTGTTTGTGCTGCTGAGCTGAACCCCCAGGCCCAAGGACATCCTTCCTGCTCTCTGGGAGCCTGAGGTGAAAGAGACAAACATGTCCCAAGCTATGGAATAGCAAAAGGCCACCACTGGCGCCAGAGCAGTGAGAGTGCTCTCAGATGAGTTCTAATGGGAAAGTGAGGGGAACGGCAGAAGCAGTGAGGAGAAGGGCTGGGAGAATGGGAAGGGTTTCACAGCCAGGTGGACGTGGTGTCAGCGCAGTGCAGACTCCCAAGGGCCTGATCTAACGGACCTTGCGGCCAGCCCTCATCTCCTCCAGACACAAAGCCCAAGCACCATTTAAGAGGGGAGTAAATGTCAGGACCCAAAAAGCCCAAGAGTTCCGGCCGGATTCCAAAGTGAGGGTTGTCATGGGAAGAGCAGATGTATACTACTGGCAACAGCGCATGAGGGCAGGGGCACCAGATTTGGAGTCTAGCACACACTGGCTGCACCTCATAAGCGTGTAGCAGAGGCCCCTTTAACTACAGGTGGGCGCACACTTCCCTTGACAAAAGAGTACACCTGGGGACTGACTTCAAGGTGCCAGAGCCTGACTAAAGATGACTGTGTTTGGGGCCCATTCTGGCTCTCTGTCACCCTACCACTACCCAACCTGAACAGAACCTTCCACAGAATAAAGGGTTTAAAGAGAAAAAAACACCACCCTCATAGTCGTGGAATTGCCATGGAGGGAAACGATGGCTCCAGACAGCAACACAATGACGGTGCTGAAGCTGGGGGTGGTGCCTGAGCCTGGAGGCTGAAGAAGGCTCTGCCAGGGGGTGACCCACGATGTAAGGGAGGAGGTGCATTACCCCCCACGATGTAAGGGAGGAGGTGCATTCGGTGCCTATTCTGAAAATTCAGGGGCTGGTAAATAGATTCAGGGTTTTTTGTTGTTTGTTTTGTCTTTTTGAGACAAAGTTTCACTATGCAGCTCAGGCTGGCCTTGGGCTCATTGTAAAGCCCACGCTGGTCTCCAACGTGCAATGATTCTCCTGCCTCAGCCTCCCAAGTGCTAGGATTACGGGCATGCACCACCACACCCAGTTTAGATTCATTCCTTGAATGCCAAGAGCAGCTTCCAAGGCACAGAGTCTAGGTGTGCATGATTCTGGGTATTTCTAGTGGACATGGAGAGAGAAGGGTGGCTCTGAAACCCACCTTCATTTCTTCCCTAAGGACTGTCCTGCAGTGCTAGGAGATGGATGAACAAAGGATTTAGGGGCACATGGGATGAAGGGACCAACTCTAATGGGAGTGGGGAGAACCTCACGGAGGAAGACATGAGTCCAAGGTGGAGAAGCGTACTACAGAAAGGAATTGCAATGATGAGGTTTGTGGCTTGGAGTTTAAGTGTGAGGTGCCAGGAGGAAAGGAATACAAAGGGAGCTACACTGATTGACTGAACAAGTATCTTCAGGCCGTAATGACCTTGCTGATGGGAGAGAGAGAAAGGAGACAGAAGGGTCCAGGGCAGATCAGCCAAGAGGCTCCGGCAGTGTTAGAGCAGGAATAGGTAGGTATGGAGAGCCTCTTTCAGGGAATCCTGCAGGATTTGGTAACTGATGGTCATACGAGAATAAAAACAGGCTGGGAGTCACAGATGCAGTCAGGAGAGCCATGGAGGCTGGTGATTTTAGGGCAGCAGGCAAGACGCCTTCCCTGGCCTGGTAAGGCACAGCAGCCAGGGAAGTCACTCAACAGGCTGCTCCCTTTTGTTCTGCACGAATTGGGCACCAAAGAGACCTCATTGTTGTGATGAGGTGGCTATATTCTGTTGAGGAAAGAAAAGCTATTTCCTGGCTCTCTGAAACCCCCAACAAATGATAGGGAGGTGATGTGGGCCAGGGGGGAAGGAGCTGATACAAAGTAAAAGGATACAAGAGGTGCAAGGGCCACAGCTGGAGCCCCCACAGCTGCCCACCTCTGCAGTCCCCTGCAGGAAGGAGGGTTCCCTCTGCTTACCAGCTCCCCCAACCACCAGGCTTAAGGCCCCCTCCCTAGGAAAGAGCTGGAAACAGAAGGCCGCATTAGAGACAAAGGGAGAGGTGCTAGGATTGAAACAGAAACATACGGAGTTATGGGCAAAGGGGAAAAACGACAGGCTCCCAAATTACAGAGACCAACGGATGGACAGCCAACAGACAAAATGGCCAGCAGAGGTGGCCACGGAGGGCCTGGCACCACCGCTCCACTCCGAGGGCCCGGCGGGCGCGAGAGAAGGCGGGATGCAGAGGCGGTTCCCCGGCTCCCCATTCTCCACCGCCCCCGGCCCGCTGTCCCAGCCGCTCCGCGCCTCATTTCACACCTCGCCGCCCCCGGCCCCGTCTGTGCGAGCCCGGAATACCCCCGACGCCCAGCCCGCACCTGCTCCGCCTCGCCGCCTCCTCGCTCCCGGCGGCCGCCCGGCCCACCCTCGGCCTCGGTGCCCACCACTGGCCGCGGCTGGAGGGGGCACCCGGGCGCAAGGCCTGGGGATGGGGTTCCGAGCTTGGCGAGGAGAAGAGGCGAAGCGAGGCGGGCGCTCCCGCCAGCAGGGCCCGGGGCGATGCGGACATCGGGGCGCGGGGCGCGGGCGCAGGCTCCAGCCAGACGGAGCGACAGCGGTTCCAGGACACTGAGACGCAGCAGAGGAACAGCCGAAGGGTCCTGGGGCTGGGGATGCCGCTGGGGACCCCTTCCGGGACCGGGAAGAAACGAAGGAGGGATCCGGAGGGAGGCGTCGCGGGCCGCAGGGCGCAGGGCCGGGGCTGTGTGTGGCCGCAGCGGCCGCAGCCGAGCCCGCGCACGGAGCCACAACGAAAGGAACCGAGGGCAGGAGGGTGGCGCCCCCGGGCCCGGCCGCCAGGGCCGTCCTACCTCTTCAAACGCAGGCCGCCGCCGGGGCCGCCGCGCTCCCGGGCGCTCACCAGGCGGGTGGTCTCGGAGTTCCCGGGCGCCGGCGCGGGGTCCATGTCCGCGCCGCCCCGACAGTCCAGGCCCCGCCGAGGGAGGGAGAGGCGGGGCCGGCCCTGCGCTCAGCCCGAGAGGCCCGGGACCCCCGGGCTCCCCGTAGGGCTGCAGGGCCACCAGAGTGGAGGGAACTGCGGCGAGCGTGGCGCTCAGAGTCCCAACTGCGGATCCCGCGGCCGCCGGAGCCCCGCCCCGCGTGGGGCGAGCGCCCCAAGCCCCGCCTCCAGGCTCCGGGCCTTTCCCACGCCGAAGCCCCGCCCCCAGCGCCCCACCTCGGGGCCCAAAGCCCCCTTCCCCGCGCCCGAGCCAGGTGCGGGTGGCTGGAGCGCCCCACCGCCCCGCACCCAGCGCGGGCTTCGTCTCCGTAGCCCTCCCCTTGGGGTCCCCCCGCCCCGCCCCAAGCCTCGCCTGGAGGTGTCAAGCCAAGCTCCTCAAGCCTGGGACCTCTCCGGGACCTACTTGGGTCCGAGGAACACGGCCCTCCTCACGCCTGCGTGGGGACATTGCCCAGACGCCCAGTCACCTGTGGCCCTGGGTCCCACGCGAGGCAGAAACAGGTGCCAAGCATCTCGGGAAACGCAGAGGGGATGCGGTAAGCAGAGACGTCCCAGAGAACTCCAAGGACGCAGGTTCCAGTCCTACCGTGGAGGACCTGGGGCGGGTATTCGGAGCGAAATCTGCTGCCGAGCACTGTACCGCTTATTAGCATTTATTTTTATGCAAAGACTTTGGGTGACAAAAATCCTCTTGCTTTCTTTCAACTCATTATTATCCCTACTTTTCAGATGAAAAAACTGAGTCCCAGAGGAAGAAGCGTCCAAGGTCATGCACTCTGAATAAGGGGCTGGACCAGCACCAATCCCCGCCCCATCGAGACACTCTAGGAGGCCCTGGCGGCAGAAGTGGTCTGGGCCCCGAGCCGCCAGTGCCTAGGGAGGAGGCCTTGCTCAGCCTGTCGGAGGCTGTGGCCCCTGCCGTAGCATCATCTAATTTTGGGGAGACTGAAGCCCAGGAGGACTGACTGCCAGTAAAAGCGGTGGACAGGTCAGAGCGGAGGTTCCAAACACTCAGCGCTTTCTGCTTCCCGCGGCCGCCGCCACCTTGGGGTGAAAAGGGCGGGGTGGGGGCGCTTTGGACTGTGCTCTGCGCCGCGCCGGTCTCCGAAGAGCAGGGTCCGGAGCGGGAAGGGAGGTGGGGTGGGAGTGGCTGGCAAAGGACCAGGGAGAGCCCATCAACCGCTTCTTTAGGAACACATTGGGCTTCCCGAGGGTCGAGCCCTGGGGTGGAGACGCCTGCCCTCGCCCTGGCGAGCAAAACGGCGAGACCGTGCGTGCCCGATAAGGACACCACGAACCCCAAAGCAGAGGCGCCCGCGGCAGTCGCAGGGTAGAGTGGCTGGAAGGGAGGAGGTTAACCCGGGAGAGCTTCGCGGAGGAGGCGAGGCTTAAAACGGATTAGACAAACCGGGAGGCTGGGCAGCCAGCTGGCCGCCGCCGTGGGGACGAGTGTAGCTGGGCACACGCCCAGGTTTGCAGGGCGGCACGGCGCGCGCGCGCGTGTGTGTGTGTGTGTGTGTGTGCGCGCGTGTGGGCATCGCACAGGCACCTCGCGGTGGGACCTTGCAGGGAACGCTGGCCCGGGGGGCTCCGCCATGCCGCGTGGGCAGCCAGTGTTCCCTGCGGGCAGTGTCCGCGCCCCACAGCAACCAAAGCCCACACGCGACACGGAAGCCAGGCAAACACAGGTGGAGGGGGGGCTTTGTCCCTCTAACCTCCCCTAGCAGGTGGGGCTGGAGGAGCCTGAATTCTCTACTCAGGTCACAGGAGGGCAAACTGAGGCAAAGCGAGGGGAGGCCACCGGTCAAGGTCACCTTGTTGGCCTGTGTTAGTGCCAGGATGGAACTCGTGTCCTACTCCACTGTGGTCCTAGGCTTGTCCCTCCTGGCACGTCGGTTTTCTAAGCTGGCCACTGGCTTGGGGCCTCCCCATTCTTGAAAGCCCCGGGCTGGGATGTTGATGGGCCATAGAGAACCCCCGGGGACCCGCCCTCCGGCCTCATTCCCCAGGGCCCTGACTGCCAGCGGAACTCGAGAACGGGCAGAAACCGTGGGGCCCTGGCACGCCTCGGCCGATGACGACAGAAGGGTACTTGACAACAATGGCTTCCTCCGGGATTTCCCTTCCTGGGCAGCAAGCGGAGAGCAGCCCCGACTGCCCGGGAGGGGGCGCAGACATTGGCACGTGCTCTGCCGCCACCCGGTGGGAAGCTCGCAGGCTGGCGGGAGGGAGAGGGCACCGGAGCAGAGGAATGACAGGCTGCCTGGCTGCTGAATGTGCCGCCTCCGGAAGCCGGCGATGCCGGCGATAGGAATACCAACAGTGGCTTAGGAATCTGTGAAAGAAAAGCTTGGCAGCAAAATGTGTGCTTGCACCTGTTTCTCCAAAAGCCATCAAGTGGCCCTGTGGAAATTTTGCAAAGCATCCTCTTACATGCCAGGCCTCAGGGAGTCATGCTGTACCTGGGAAGGAGCTAGAAATTTCCCGAGGGAGTTGGAAGGTCAGCCTAGGGCTGGTGTCTGGTAGGGAACTACAGTCTTTTAAGAAACTTTTCCTTCAACACTTAATGCTGATTCCCTGCCATACATCCTGCTGGCCTGGGTGGGCAACTGATGGTGCAGAAGACGTCTCCCCTCTTGACTCTCACTTCATTGCAAGAGATTTCCCCCTGCAGTCCTTTGTTACTGATTTATCCACATGCCCTTACTGCCTGGCCTGGCCTGCCCTGCTGCGGTATCAGCCTGCCCAAAGCAAGCAATCAGGCCAGCCTCGTCCCAAAGGCGCAGTGGAAGCAGAAAGCCCTGGATGTTCCCAGGAAGACAGGTTGTTGCCAGTTTCCAGAGGGCCCGGATCAGAAGCAGCCAGGAGAGTTTTCGGGGGGACCCAGGCTGAGTCTGTGCTGAACCCACTCTTACTGGGAGAGGAGAGCAATGCCTGGTGCTGAGGTCAGGATTTAAACCGAGCTGAGTCCTTGGGAAAGATTTGGAATCTAAGCCTGTGGGCAAGGGCATGAGAGGCCGGCCAAACTGAAGGGGCCAGGCAGCAGCAGGCCAGGGGTCCCTCAAAGGTCGACTTCAGGAAGGCTTTCCTGACTTTCTCCTTGCTGACCCTGTGCCCCAACCTGGACCTCTCAAGGCCCACTGTGCTTATCTGATGACAGCAGCTGTGATACTTCTTGTCTCCTCACTGGGGGTGGGGGGGCTCCCTGAGGTAGGGGCTGTGCGTTCTTGCTGTGCCCCAGCACCCCACTAAGCCATCCCAGAGAGGTGCAGGTTGTCAGAGTGGATGCAGGATGGAGGGGCATGGTTTTAGGTGGTAACAGAGAAGATGAGAAAGGGCTGCAGCTTAACCATCACTGTCATCAGAAATGGTGGCCCGTGCCCATAATCCCAGCACTCAGGAGGCCGAGGCAGGAAGACTGTCGTGAGTTCAAGGCCAGCCTGAGCTATGTAGTGGGACCCTGCCTCAACCCCCTCCATCCACAAAAGTTCCTGCCTCAGGGAGTCCTTCTCTGGCTCTGGCTGGGTTAGATCTCAGGTTATACACTCTGCTTTTTCTTCCGTCACATTTACTACCATGCACTTAAATGGCTACTCAAGAAAAATGTTTCTTCACTTGGTTTATAAGCTGTCATAATCTAGTTTTCCTCCTACTTCAATGACTATTTTCAGCCTCCTGTGCAACTTTCTCTCATCTCTTGAGTGCTGGTATTTCTTCTTTGTTGAGAACTAGGGGTTGAACTCAGGGCCGTGCCCATGCTAGGCAAACATTCCATCACTGAGCCACATCCCTCACCCATTTTCTTAAGAAGGAGCTGGCTTAATTGCCAGGTTGGCATCAAACACACTATCCTCCATCCTTAGCCTTTGAAGGAGCTGGGGTTACAGCTGTGTGCTGCTATGTCCAGCTATATCTCCTTAGTCTTTCAATGCTGGGTTAGCCCAGGACTTGGCCACCCTCTTCTCTTGTCTTTCTACACTTAATCCTGTGGCACTGCCTTATCTTGGTTTAAGTCTTCAACTCTTTAACTTTTTTTTTTGTCTTTTTGAGATAGGGTCTCACTATGCAGTTCAGGCTAGCCCTGGACTCACTTTGTATCCCAGGCTGGCCTCAAACTTGCAGCAATCTTCCTGCCTCAGCCTCCTGAGTACTGGGATTACAGGTGTGCACCACCAAATCCGGCTCCAGTCCTTAACTCTTACTGGGTAACAGCAGAAAGTGGTGGTTGTTGAAGCTGGTTGTTGGAAAAATCATTTTCTTAAAAAAATCATTTACTGTTCTATTTTATATGTATTTGAATTTTATTTTAAAATAATTTAAAAAAAATAAATGGCATCCACAGATGATGATTTCCAGATCTCTTCCCTGAACTCCAAATTCATATGACCCAGATGTCAGCTTGACATGCTGTCTTGGACATCTAGCAGACAGGCACCTCGAGCTGCGTAAGTCCAAAATGAGCTTCTGATTGTTACTCCTCACAAAGCTTCTCTTTTTGCAGCCTTGCCGGGTCAGAACCTGACAACTCCAGCCGGGCGAGCAGCCCATGGCTATAATCCCAGCACTCCAGAGGCTGAGGAAGAGCTCTCCACACGTCTGAGGCCACCCTGGGGTACACAGCAAGTTGGAGGCCTGCTTGAGCTACAGAGTGAGACCCTGTCTCCAAAAAAATTTGAGGTCCTAAGTTCGATTCCCAGTATACACCCCACCCTGCCAAAAAAAGGCAACTCCATCACCCCATCTTCCACTGTCCAGGCCAGAAACCTCATATCCATCCTCATCCTATTCTCACCCCGTATCCAATCTGTCAGCAAATTGCTGCTCCCACCGTTGTCCAAGCCTGCACTGCTCTCTGGTGACTGCAGTGGCTTTACAGATGTTCCCCGTTTCCACTCTTACTGCCATATAGTCTCTTTTCAACTGAATAACCAGGCAATATAGGTCAGATACCTACAGTGTTGTCCAAGTGCTTCCAATGGCCTGCAAAGCCGCGCACTGACCTCAGGTCATACTCCTCCCACCTCACTCCGGCCTTCTTGTGTGTCCTATGACACTGCAACTACCAGGCATGCTCCTGCCCCAGGGTCTTTGCACTTGCTCATTTCTCTATCTATAAGGGACTCTACTGATGTGCCTATAACCTACTTCTTCACTTGCTTCAGGTCTGCACTCAAAGACCATCTTCTCAGGCCCTCTCTGCTTGCCCAGCTAAAAGCTGCCACCCCTCCCTCCATTGCAAACACTGTCTATCTCCATCCCTAGCCTCTTTTTTTCCTAGCCGTTAACACCATCCAACACCCTGTATCTTTTGCTTAACTTATTTACTATTTATTCCCATTAGATGTAAACTCCATGATTGCAGAAATTTCTGTCCGTATTCCTAGCACCTACCCCTTGTGTCTGGCACATATGGAACCCAATAAATATTTGCTGAATATCCTAATCAATTTCTCACCGGACCCTAATCTATGAGGGCAGAGAAAGACTTTGATCACTTACTGCTGTATCCACTACTAGGCAAGAGCAGTCCTTAACAGGTATGTGTTGAGCAAGCTAATTAAGAAAAAGGATGTGAGGGAACATAGTACAGAGATGAGGAAGAACGAATATCAGAGGAGGGAAGAAGCATTTAGATCACTGCGAACCTTTAGGGCAAGAGGAGGCAATGAATTTGGAGGGGTAAATTGGTTTCACATTGTAGAGTTCATTGCCAGATTTCAAAAGCTGTCTGGCAGCTTTATGCCATGAGCAGCAAAGTAGAGTGGAGGGAAGAACTGCTTATGAACATCATCAGAGCCAGGCTTGGTGGTGCACACCTGTAATCTCTTTTCTCTCTCTCTCTCTCTCTTTTTTTTTCTCAGGGAGGCTGAGGCAGGAAGAGCGCAAGTTCTACCTCAGCCTAGACAACTCTGAAACTTAGCAAGACCCTGTCTCAAAATAACAATAAAAGGCGGCTAGGGATGTAGCTCAGTGTGAAGGCCACTGTACAGGTTTAATCCCCAGTACCAGGGCTAGGGTGGGTGAACACTGATCTGGTAGCAGGATCAGGACTAGACCTGCCATAGGGACACAGTTACCACAGGAGGCTAAGACCACAGTTGACTCCTAACTGGGACGCTTCGAGGCCTTGGGAGCTGAAAACAAGGGATACATGAAAGAATCATTTTGGAAAAATAATGACTTTTTAACCACAGTTTGGAGAAACAGTGAGTCCACACCCCAGTGATGCTTAGCTTTTGAGCTTTCCAACCTTGCAAGCGATCACAGCATTAGGACAAACAGAGAAACCAAAGGACTGACTAGTTTGGGACAAGATAATGAGTGCAGATTTCAGAGTGTTGCTGTAAGACAAGGAGACACTGGCTGTGGGTGACACTGAGGCACAGCTGTGACAGCTGAAGTTAGGATCCGGCTGGGCCTCTGAAGAAAAGAGAGAACAAAAACATGAGTGTGAAGACCACGCTTTGTGAAGTACCCACCGTCAGCAGGTAAGAGAGGGAAGAGAAGCCAGCGAGGGAGGCAGGAAGCTTACTAGAGACAGAGGAGGAGGCCTGAAGGATGCAGAGCCCAAGGAGTGAGAAGCTAGGAAGCCAGTGGGGTTGAACAGAAAGGGGAGAAGTGGTGCAAGGCCCCAAGTCTCCTCCCAGAATGTAGGCTGATGGCAGTGACACTGCTTGAAAGCCTTTAGTCCTTCCTCACTCAGCAGTAAGAGGGTGAGGTACTGTCACCTTCCTCCCTGTTAGCTCGATCACTGTGGTGTAACGAGTGCTTTGTACCTAGATTTCAGGAAGGAGGTCATCCAAGGAGGCCACGGCTTTTATTAGAGAGGAGACGTGAGAGAGGTGATTTTGGATTTCTGGATGCTTGGGTCAACTCTGAGGAATTTCTGGGCAGCCAGAGGGTAGCCTGAGGGTCCTGGCCAGGTATGAGGAAAGAATATGGGGTTCCAGGAGGCCCTGAGAAGAATTCAGAAAGTGGCTGGAAAGACACTATTACAATTTACAAATCTTAAGAGGGAAGACTGATTTTTCCTCTTCTTTTTAAGAGACAAAATGAAAATCAACTTCTCTATAAAACTGGAAGGGAACAGGACAGAAAGGATTATTACAGTAATAGTTAATGATAATTATCATAAAGCATGCCATGTGCTAGGGCCTACTCACATTAAGAATTTAGGCCTTGTAACAACCTGAAAAGGCAGGCACTGTTATGTCCAGCACAGATGAGACAGGTGTGCAGTGCCTGGAGTGGCAGGGCAGCGGAGCGTCTAGCTGGAAGCCCTCCTCCTCCCACCCTGAGATGTCTACCCTAGAAGGGACAAACAAAACTTAGCTATGGGGTTTCTGACCACACGCCTTCTTGGGGGCAAAGGGGACAATTAGAGGACATGCCATCCACAGCCTGGATCTGTCTCTAGACCTCAATTTTAAATTGGGAGGACCAGGCATAGGGGAACACACCTGTAATCCTAGTTTTCAGGAGACTAAGCAGGAGGATCACTGTAAGTTCAAGGCCAGCCTGTCTCAATTTTTTTTTTTTAATTTGAAAGAGAATAAAACAAAAGGGGGCAGTACAGAGCAGATCAGAACAGGACAACATAGGCAACACAGTACTTTACATTAAGTCAACTGGACATCAACAGTAGCTAACACCATATCTCTTACTCTGCTATAGTTGAGCATAGTTTCAAATACAATAATATTAAACATATCACAATAGTATAAAGCCATGCATAGAGTGAAAGAATTACAGGGCTTTCTGAACCGAATAACAGAAAATGATCAATGGGTACTATAATATCTCATTTTTGATAAAAAAAGAAAAAAATTTGTTTGAACTATCACACATATTCAAATTCCAATAAGACACAATGTGATAGAAAGAACCAACGGTAGTAGAACAAAAAAAGCATGGTAGGACTTCTAAGAAGGATAATATTAAATCAGCAATAGCTGTCATAATGTTTTGTTTTCTTCAGAACAGCTATTCATATCATCAAGTATGATATAGTCAAACAAAACAGGATAACACCATTCCAACTAATGATTTAAAACTTCAAATTTTTTTTTAAAAAAGTAAGTAAATAAGGAGTACAGGAACAGTGAAGAAACTGTTCTCTCTTGGGTACACATGCTTCGATTATGAGTGAAAATTCTGGGTTAGAGTTAAATCTCTGAGGTCCTTTCCAGCTCAAAAACTCTAAACCTGGTTGTGGAGTATCACAAATTACGATCTCTCTCCCATTGTATATGTTCCAGAGTGTGGCATTTTAGGTAGGAATATGCCAGTGTCTACTGCCTGTACGCATGGTGTTCCAGATATATGACAACAAGTTTCTCTTTGTGAGTAAACAAGGGATGCTTCATGGTTTTCTTCAGGAAAGATCAAATTGCTCTGGGAGGCACTAAAACCTAAAATCACTGACTCAAAAATCAACAATAAAATACTAGAACTGAACCAAACTTTTGAACAAATGGACTTAGTCGATGTCTACAGAGTGTTCCACCCTCTGATTCAAGCCGTGGTAGGAAGACAAATGACTCCAGAAAATGTTTTGATCTGTATTTTCACTGGCACAGTAATTTGTTGTTTTTCTATTTTTTTGTGTCTTTTTTTCTATTCTTTTTACAACTGTTACAGTTTATGTCTAAATGCCCCCGAAGCCTTATGCCATCATAGGTGGGGCTTTTTCAAAGGTGGCTCAATCTAGAGTATGTGATTGATTCATGGTACAGTGCCAGGATTAAGACTGCTAGGATAAAGGATGGGTGATTACTAAGTCAATCCACTGATTGGTTTGGCACTGCCCTACTCTGGTAGTCTGGATACAATATAAGGGACAGAAAGAGGCTTGTCTTGCCCTGTTGCTTGCTTTGCTGCCATCTGCCTATCACCAACTGTTCTCCTCTGCTGTGCCACCTTGCCTTGGAGCCAGCCAATTATGGAATGAAACCTCTACAAACTGTGAGCTAAATAAGCCTTTCCCCCTTAATTTTGGATGTTGGGTATTTTGTCTCAGCAGCGATAAAAAGGTAACTGAGACAACAACCAAATCTAATTAAGTCTTGGCACTGACATTAACCCTGTGAGATGACACAGAAAAGAAAGGAGACACTCATTAAGTGACTTGACCAAGATCATAAGGCTCATTAAAGCCAGAGCTAGAATAGAGATCTAGGGCTTTCAATCTGACTTGTGTGCTTTTCCCACTACTGTGCTGGGTGTGAGATAAAGGCCTACACATGAGAAACAAAGCCAGTGGTTCTAGAAAGAAGCAGCATGGACAGCCTGTGTCCACAGCATACAGGTGGGCTTGTCTGCCTTGTTCCCACTCTGCAGTTTACTGGCTGCAGCTTCCTCTCATTCAGTGCAGAGCCTTACAAGGCTTAAAGATAAAGGCTACTTCAAGAGCCATGGACCATGATTAATTGGAATGTCAGAGGGCAAGAAGAAGTAATAACATTCCAGCCTCCGGCAAGATGTGAGAGATGTTTACTCTTTCCCAGGGCTCCAGGATGTGATCATACTCAGGGTTGTGAGACTCTAAGATAATTAAGTAAAAGTACCCCTAAAAAAACACATACATACTCTTTCATTCAACCATTTCATTTTACCATTTATTGAGCACCAACAAGATCCCAGGAACTATGCTGGGAACTGGAGGAATAAGAAGACAAAGAAATAAGGAGTGAACTCAGAATCACATTACATATTACATTTCTGTTATCTTCTTTTCTCTTTTTGCCTCTTCTTGTCCAGGATTATATCAGGGGAGATGGGTCTTATAGTTTTATCCAATTTCCCAGCTTCTTTCTCACAGAATTTTTGCTGCAGGCCAATCTTCAGGCTTATAGTCCACAGGCCCAGGCATACCTTGTCTATAGCGCATTCAGAAAATTATTACTGTGGCCAGATACAAAGGTGAACAAACAAGGTCTCTGCCCTCATGGACCTCACTCAAACAAATCAATATACAAATGAATATGCATTCATAAATGATAGTGACAGTATCAGGAGGTGGGAAGATAGAAGAAAAACTCAGTTTAAGGATCTCTTAGGGAGGCATAAAGCTGAAACCTTTGAAGGAAAGAAGTCAGTCACAAAAATCACCTGGGTAGAGGCCTCCCAGGTGGAGGGAACAATCTCATCAAAGGCCCTGGAGTGGGAGGGAACATGGTGTCTTCAAGGCAGTGAGGCAGAAACCTAGAGCAGGTCAGTGGTTCTCCACGACTCTGGAGCGAGACAGGTAGGATCACGGGAGGCCTTGGAGACTTGCACTGCCATTCTGACACCTTCTGTTCTCTTTTCTTCAGGGAAGTGAAGCTGGCTTGTTCTGCTAGTCCTATTATTCCAAGATGCTGGTAGTTAGTTAGAAAAATCTGGCATAGAACAAACCATGATCAACTTAAGCTCCTTCTCTTTAGGCAAATAACCTTGAACTCAGCTGACCCCAGAGCCTATAGACAGGATAGGTGATAACAAAGATTTTCATCCCTCCTCCTACAATGATCACAGATCTATGGGAGCATTATACCTGTCTAAGCAAATGGACTCCATTTGCTTAAATAGCTGGTATCTCTTGGAGTGTATTACTGACTTAACAATTTGAAACCAAGGGGGCAGTCGAGCAAGATGACACACACTTGTAATCCCAGCACATGGGATGGAAACTGAGGCAAGAGAATTGCTGCAAGTTTAAAGCCAGCCTATGCTACAAAGTGAGTTCAAGGCCAGCTTAACTGCATGGTAAAACCCTGTTTCAAAAAGACAAAAACAAACAAACTTAGGAGGCAAGGTAAATGTGCAGCAAAAACTCTAATAGAGGTGTGTGATTAAAAACTACATGAAGAGTAACAGATAAGTATTATTGAAGGAATAAAGCTATTTCAATGACACGTTATAGGAGCCACTGAACATTCGTCTGTAAAGGAAACCAATACCACAAACAGGACATAAGGTCAGACTTCCCTGCCCTTCAGTTGGGGCTGCAGGATGGCACTTTTGGTACCTGTCCGGGAAGAAGCCTACCAATATGGATCAACAGCTTCCAAAATACACAGTTTAACCCAACAGCTTCACTTCCAGGAATCCATCCTTAGACAAAAGTCAGAGATTTGGCCAGGCATGGTGGTGCACACCTGTAATCCCAACACTTGGAGCCTGAGGCAGGCGAATCACCATGAGTTAGCGATCAGGCTGGGCTTCATAGTGAGTGCCAAGCCAGACTGAACTACATAGTAAGATCCTGTCTCAAAAAGCTACGAGAAAGGGAGAGAGAAAAAGAAAGAGAAAATTTGTTCTACAATTTATTTAGATCTAAGAATTTTCATTATAACGTTATATACCATTAAGTAGTTAGAAACAATGTAAATATCCAACCTGGATTATATATATCACGGTCCCACCTTCATGGTGGAATGTTTGAAAGAAGTTTCTGAAGCCCAGTAGTGACTGACTTCTGGAAAGTCTCTAAATATCATTTTTTTTTTTTGTACCGGGGATTGAACTCACAACAGCATGTTTGCAAGGCAGGCCCTTATGCCGCTGAGCTAAATCCCCGGCCCATTCTGACACTTTTTTTTTGGGGGGGGGGTTCTAAATACCATTTAAAAGGATACTCCAAACTGTGCATGTGGTGCATGCCTGTAATTCCAGCACTCGGGAGGCTAAGGCAGGAGAACTGCCAGAGTTCAAGGCCAGCCTGAGCTACACAGACAGTTCGAGATCAGCCTAAACCACATAATGAGCACCCTGTCTCAAAAAACAAACAAACAAACAGGCAAAACAAAATAAAAGGATACGCCAATGAACTGTTACACTATAACAGGTCACATGCATGGTGAGAACAACGAGGCTGGGGGCAGAGGAAGAAGGAAAGAGTCTCAAAACCTCGAGAGGAGTTTCCAAGTGGAGGGGAAGAAAGGTCAAGTCGAGAGCGCCCAGTTCTGAGGAAGACCGGGAAAGTCATATACCTCTTGAGAACACCTGCTGGCACAGTCATACCTCACAACCATCACGTGGGCAGGCCTGCTGTCTTTCTGCAACTGGGGTTGGAAAAGCACAAGTATGGTCAGGACTACTGCTGCCCTCCCGCCGGACAATGGGGAAGCGGAGCAGTGGGCAGCCAAAACAATGCTCAGCACTGGGCCTGCGCAGCTTGGGCTTCCCCTGGAGCCAAAAAAGTCCCAGGGCCAACGCGGCCTCCCTGCCCATGTGTAAAAAAGGACGCACGGTGACTACTGCGCAGCTGCGCGCAAGCGCAGTCGGCCTGCTGAACTGGTGGTGTGAAGTTTTACACCCAGGAGGATGAAAGGTTTGTGAGACTTACCTGGCTTAAGGGAGTGACTTAGAGATAAAGAGGCCCTAGTGGAAGAGTCAGGATGGGGCTAAGAGGCCCCAGGGCGTGACGAGTGTCCCTTCTGAGCTTGTTACCCTGGCCTCGCAGACCTCTGCTGGGTGCTTTCGGGTCAGTCGTGTTCTTCGGTCCCAGGCCACCCAACAGCATCCCCTTCCCATTCAGTGCCAGAGTCAGCTTCAGAGGGCAAGAGGTTGGACAGTTTGGGAGGTGGAGGGTGGGGGAAGAAGAAGCGAGTTGCAGTGCCTCTTCTTTAACTCTGCCTGGCCTCTGGACACCTGACTTCCTTGGACGGTGCGTGATAGTCTGAATTCTTTCTTTCCTGGCCATTGTGGCTCTTCCTCCATTCTTCACCCGACCTATTTAGGGACTGGGAATGCCCAGGTTTTTAAAACTCAGTCTTGAGCAGGGGCAGGCATAAGGCTGTATACTTACGTAAGAACCCTGGATAAAAGCAGGCTTTTCCATGGCTTTAACCTCTTATGATTTATGCCTAAGTATGCTTGGGGTGACTGAAGGTATGGGCAGCTAGAGGATGTTGGGAAATGGGAGGAAAAAAAGGTTTTCTCTATAAAATGAATTTCAAGGGGTTAGGGATTTAGCTCGGTGGTGTAGCGCTTGCCTGGCAAGCCTGAGGTCCTGAGTTCCATTCCCAGTACCTGTCCTCCACAAATTTTTTTTTTTTAAACGTGAATGCTTTTCTGATCACCACCTGCCAGGCCTAGTACCCACTCACTGCTATGTTTTTCTTGTCCTTTTGGCCCAGAACATGTCTCATGTGGAAGAAGCAGCCCGCCGGCTGTCCAAAAATGGGACAACCCTCTATGCAGTGCTAGAACTTAAGAAGGGTGCCTCACCTGAAGACATCAAAAAGTCCTACAGGTTCAGACCTTGGCCCTTGACTGAACTCTAGAGTTTCTCCCTTTTCTTTCTATTTTGCTTTCAGACCCTTGTTTAGATCTCAAGAAGCCTTTATTTGGGACTGAAAGAGGTCATCACCCTCTTTAGGGTGGCATGGGAAGATATTTAGATTTTGGCTGCTTCCCACAGCCTTTGTACCACATCCTGTGCATTCCTTGACACTATTAGAGACTTGTCCCTCCATTCATCCTCACCCACCATCCCCAGCCATTTGGCATCCCTCCCATCCTCCTTTTGGGTAGGAAACTGGCCTTGCAGTATCATCCAGACAAGAATCCAGGGGACCCTCAAGCTGCAGAAATCTTCAAAGAAATCAACACAGCCCATGCTATACTGAGTGACCCTAAGAAGCGGAAAATCTATGACCAGCATGGCTCATTGGGAATATACCTCTATGATCACTTTGGCGAAGATGGAGTTAGATGGTATTTTATAGTCAATAGTTGCTGGTTCAAGGTACACAGCTCTTCTGGTCCCTAGGACAGATTCTCTGGGTGTGAGGAGGGAGGGAGGGAGGGAGGGAGCATGAATGGAAATACAGGAGCACAGCTAGACGGAGGCCTCTCTGCTCCCTATAGACACTTGTCATCCTGTGCACACTGCTCACTTGCTGCTGCTGCTGCTGCTGCTGCTGTTTTTGCTGCGGAACACTCAAACCACCACCTGAGGAGATGAATAGGCAGAGATACCAACAGAACATCCGTACACAACCTTCAGGTGCAGGTGAAGACCAAGGGAGACACTGGGGTCAGATCTGGATTAGCAATGAAAGGAGAGGTCGGGGAAGAGAAAGACCTGTGAAAATGGCAAGTTAATCCCTAACTATGGCAGTTTCAAGTCTGGCACTGGGGCAAAAATGAAGAAAAAAGAGCTTGATAATATTTCTGAGTGCCTTATGCCATGAACTGGCAGTCTAAATGCAGCACTGGTGGCTTCGAGCTGCTAAGCTAAGGAATGGGGTGGGACACCATTCCTAGAAGTGGCAGAAGTTGAAAACAGGTTCAAACACGCAGTTTATTGTATCCGTTCCCAAGAAAGATGAGCTGGGGTGTGGCTCAGTGGTAGAGCGCTCCCCTAGCATACACAAGGGCCTGGGTTTGCAAGAAGAAGAAAGATAAGATCTGAGATGGTTCCCATTCCAAATGTGGCGGGAGGCCAGCTGGAGTTCACACCAGTGCCACTGAGCAGCTACCAGGTAATGGTTTTCTCATCTGTAGACTAAAAACATGTTACTAAATGCTTGTATATGTAAACATATATATAATTCCATCGTAGGGACAAAACAACATTTTGGAACAGATGAAGATGAAGATTTTTAACACAATAGGAAGAAGGAGAAGGTACGTACACTGAAAGGCAACAATAAGTGAAGGATAAAGCCTGTCTTGCCAGCTCACCCTTGTAATCCCAGTGCTCTGAGGCAAGGGGACTACAAGTTCGAATCCTGCTTGGGAAACTTAGTGGCTTAGTCAGCCTTTGTCTCAAAATAAAAAACAAAAAATATAGCCCAGTGGGAACACCTTGGGCCCAATCCTCAATACCACTACCAAAAATAAATGAGAAACCTGAAAACTATGTAAAGTAACTTCATTAGTGGAAAGTTGATATCCTCATAGAATGGACTCCAGAGGTTTATAACTTTATAGAATTTAGGGAATTTGCCCTAAATTCTAGGTGGTTATTTGTTCTGGTTAATACAGTGCCCACTTCTGCCACTAGGTTCTGGCCTGGCGAGGGTGCCCTCTGCTGCTCAGTCCATTGGACACATCGGAGAGAGGAGCAAGTAGCCCTGTCCTGACTTTGACTCTGACTTGATTCCCCTTATAAGAATTCTACTTCAGAAGCACTGATGATGACCATCCTGTAAGGACACCGTCTCTGGCCCTGGTCCTGGCTGACCAGGGCCTCCAGCTACTCTTTCTAGCTCCAGTCCCACTCTGATCTGTCACCCCTCCCCGCGGGAGGCCCCAGGCAGTGACGGCAGACTTTTCCTGAGGATTCCTTTTCTGGCGCTTGCCTTGGCACTTGAGCCGATGTCAGGTAGGTGCCTGAGTCACCTGCAGTACCTCCACCAAGACCCCGGTCATCGAGCAGGGCAGATCCTGTTCTGAGAGCTGCTATACCAGTAAGTCCTCCTTGGTCACAGCGCTGGGTACCAAGGACACTTCGCATCCACTGCACTCCTAGACCACTACAACGGTCTGAGGCTGGTCTCATCTTCTGGTGCCCAGGCCATGGGCATTGCAGCCTCACCTAGGCCACCACGAGCCAACCTGGGAAATGAGTGCATTTGAATCTTGCGGATAGCCACCTGTCCTGGACCCAACCGGCCTTCAGCTCCCACGCAGGCCCATATTAGTCTTGGTCCTGTGGGTTGACTGCAGCCCATGCAGCCCTATCCTTACCTGCTGTCTCCACCCTTACCACATCGTACCCAGGCTGGCTACCAGAGTTGGTTCTTAAAACGGGTGAGAGACGTGGTAGGAGAAAGATCGTGCTCTGCAGACCCTCCCCCACCTCTCGGGCTTCGTGCTGCGTGCTCGACACCCTCCCCGCACCACTTACTTCTCTTCTGCATGGAATCCTGGGGATGCCTCAAACTTCTCTCCCCTCGCCAGGATAAAGGCCAAGGAATGTCAGTAAATAAAAGAGCTTTTAAAAAGAGAAACTGTGTCTGGGATAAAGAAAAAGCCAACAGGAGGAACAGACAGAAATCCAGGGCTCAGACCTGGGACCAGCCTGACATGGAGAGGAGAGTCCGGGACCACTGTGGAGTTGGGGCCAAAGCTGCCCGAGCCTGGTGACTATGGTTTTGTCAGAGCTCTGAGATCCCTAGAGACTGATTTCCTGGTGCCCAAAATAGACCCCTGGCATTCAGATCCTTTCTGCGCAGCTCAGCTTCTCCCAATTTCCAAACAAACTTAAAACCCTTAGAGTGGCTTCAGCAGTGTGTGTGTGTGTGTGTGTGTGTGTACTAGACTCGCACACTTCCTAGGGGCATTGCTTCCAGGCATGGCACAGCAGTCTCCTTTCCTCAGGAGACAGGAGAAAGGGCTGGGCAGGGACAGACAGGCTGGACATCTGGGAAGGAGGCTGTCTAGTCTGTGCTGGCCTCTTCCAAATCCCACGGACTTGGGAAGGAGGCCAGGGTCACCGGCCAAGCCCATGGAAGGGGGAAGCTTTGTGTGTCAGTCTGGCCAGGTCTCTCCTCTCACCTGAGCGGTGCATAGCACCTCCCCCACTAGCCAAGAAGGGCCCAAGCCAGAGCACAGGGCCCGGGGCTCACAGGAGCCTTCTGGGTGATGCACGCCTTCTCTGGCCCGCCTTCCCCCACAAGCAGTGACTGTCACCCTTGCTACTGCTCAGCGTGAGTGAGTCAGGGTCACTCCCTCTGTGACAGCTGTAGCTCGCCTTACATGAGCTAAATTGGGAGTCGGAATGTCACACAAATGCCCCTTGTCTCCCCACCCCCATGGTAATATTAATCTCCTCTCTGGGAAGTCAGGACAAACAGTGCTGCCCACGGACCTAGTGAGACAGTGGTTTGGGGAACAAAACATTTCCCAGGGAGGGAGGGAGAGCGCGGCACGTGCCTGGCGAGAGTACCAAGGAGGGAACAGGGCAGCAGTGTGGAGAAGAGCAGGGGCAGGCAGCGAAGGGACAGGAACTAGTGCTGGAGGGAGCGACGCGAGGAGCCTGGGAATCCCGCAGCCCCAGGGGAGGAGGAAGGGCCCAGAGGCAGCACCACAGGCCGCAGGCAGGGCCCAGCCAGGTCAGCCACCAGCGCCAAGGGATGAACTTCACAGTGGGTTTCAAGCCGCTGCTAGGGGATGCGCACAGCATGGACAACCTGGAGAAGCAGCTCATCTGCCCCATCTGCTTGGAAATGTTCTCCAAGCCCGTGGTGATCCTGCCCTGCCAGCATAACCTGTGCCGCAAGTGTGCCAACGACGTCTTCCAGGTGGGTGCGGGGCCAGGGCAGTGGCGTGGACTATGGGAGACCCTGGAGGGTGACACATGCTTGGGGTGCTTGAGGAGGTGTGCGGAGCCGCTGGGGCTGAGGAGCAGGTGAGCTGGGGTCCCCAGATCCCAGAGTAAGCGTGAGTCAGCAGCCGCCCTGTGGGCTGGCCAGTGCCCGCTGTGCCAGCACCGGAAGCTGGATCCATCCACAGGAGGAAGAGGACCCTGCAGAGGGAGATCGTAAAGCTCAAGGCATCCACCTGGGGGACAAAGTGATAACAGTGGGCCAGCGACTGGGAATTCTCTGAACTTCAGTTCACCCCAGATCCCCCCAGGCTGTGCAGGCCCACGAGCTAAAAGGTCTGAGGTCATGTGACAAAAGACAGAAAAAAATGTTCCCAGCAGTGCAGCCAGTTCGGATTTACATGTAGTCACAGCAAAGCAGAGCTAAGAAAAACCACAGGTATCATTTTGGCCACAGATGAAAAAAAATGATTTTTATTAAGTTTATTGGTACATTTTAGGTATACATAATGATAATATTCATCACAGGGAATTTGTATCTGTGCATCTTGCTTCTTTTTTTCCCATTCCTCTTCCCATCTTTCAACCCCCTTCCCCTCCTCATTTACAAATGCTTTATTTCCATTTTTTCCTTCTTCATTTTTTTTCTTGTGTTTTCCTTCCTTCCTAGTTTCCTCTTCCTAGTTTCCCTTCCGGTTTGATCATTATCTTCCTATTTTACAATATGTAGTATACTTTGGTCCTTATTTATACTTTTAGTTTCTCATACCAGAGAAACAATGTGGTATTTATACGTGTCCAATTTATTTCACTTAAAGAGTATGGTCATTAGGTGCATCCATTTACATTGGAATGTCTCATGCTTATCCTTCTTTATGGCAAAGTAGTGCTCCATTGTATAAAAGAATCACATCTTTACCATTCATCAGGTGATGGGCATTTGGGCTATTTCCAAGATTTAGGTGTTACAAACTGTGCCACTATAAGCATGGGTGGCATATATCGCTGTGATATGATGCTTCTAATCCTTTCAGGAAGACACCAAGCAAGGGAACAGCTGGGTTGAATGGAACCTGTAGTCCTAGTTTTTCATGGAGTCCCTACACTGATTTCCAGAGTGATTGTACCAGTGTACACTCCTACCAACAGTTGGCCACTGGTTGCAAAGATAAAAGTATATTGTTGTAAACGGGCTTCCTTTCTTGCCCAGGGCTGATGGTGGAGGCTCGAGCAGATGATATACCGGAGACCAGAGAGGACGATGGGAGAAGGTGTGTGCGTAGGTGCAGGGACACTAGCCCTTGTAAACGGGTAAACGCCGGATGGCCCTGAGCCGGCTCCTTAGTGTGGATGTCAGTGACCAGAACATTGTCAGTAGGTCATGAGGGAACGTGTCAGACACAAGGATCCCCAGCCCTGGCGGTAGGAGGCGCTGAATCCAGAGCCTTACAGCCTCGCGCATGCCGGTCAAGTTCTGTACCACTGAGCTACACCTCCAATCCCAGCACAAGTTTTGGGGGGGTTTTTGGAGGGGAGGGAGTTTTGTTTTTTGAGAGAAGGTTTTGTTATGTAGTCCAGACTGGCATTGAACACACTGTGGTCCTCCTGCCTCAGTCTCCCAAGTGCTAGGATTATAGGTGTGAGCTACCATGCCCAGCCACAGTGATTTTTAAACAAGAAAATATTTCTCTTTTAGGTTCCTTGAGACTGCGTATTTGGGGAGTAGGGAATGGGACAGTTAGATCAGGCCATCGCAAGCTGTGCCCCTGACCCAGCCCTTGTCTCCTGCCGTTTGCCTGTACTGAACGTGATGCCTGCCGGTGCCAGCTCCAGCCCCGGCTGAGAGGCTGCGCTTTGCCAACCACCTCAGTTCTTCCTTTGGCCTAAGCCACTGCACAGCCTTCAGGCTGAGATGCCCAAGGGAATGGCAGGAGATTTTTGCCACCCTTCCCCATGAATTTATAATGAAACAACTTCCCGTTAGAACCTAAAATATATGTATCAAAGAGAAGTTTGGAAAACTAAGGTAATGTGTCCTGTAGAAGAAAGAAAACCACAGAATGCAAGCCACGTGGTATCACCTGGCAGAGGGACCCAGGACAAGGTCCCATAGACAGAGCTGAAAGATGTCTCAGTGACCACCTTTGCCTGAGGCACACCATCTGGGTTCCAAGAAGCCACAGAATACTAATCTGGGCCCAGGAAGACCGGCGAATAGTCTGAGTTAAACTCTGTGCAAAAGCCAAGACACCTAGGAGGCTGAGGCAGGAGGATTGCTTGAGCCCAAGCGTTTGAAGCCAGTCTGGGCAACATAACAAGATGCATCTCAAAACAAAAACCCTGTGCTGACTGTTTGGGAGGTGATGTGGTTCCCAGGGCTCTCAGAGGGCCCTGCGGGCTGGAGCGTTGCACATCTTTTTAAGTTCAGGGCGCTGCTGGGTCTTCCACAGAGAGCAGACTGAGCAGCTCATTCCCTCGCTGCTTTATCTGGGAGGGCGTGGGGGAGGCTGACCCACTTCTCCCGCTGTTCCTAAGTATATACATCGCAGCGGATTGCTGTCTGAGAGATGAGCATATTTAGTTTTTTCACACGTTGCCTCCACATTTTGACAACTCGAGGCATAATCAGATTGTCTGTTTTCTATGCATGGCAAGAATAAGTCTCCGAGTTCCTCCATCTTCAAACCACTTAGGAAGAAGACCTTTAGAAGAGTGCCTAGAAGTTACCAGCTATGAAAGCGACACCACTACCACATTTAAAATTTTATGTGCACACTTTTTCAGACACCCTAGGAGTTCATGGCCTGTGAAAAATGAATACACCCCTCATCTCAGCTTCTCAATCCTCTTTAACAGACAGAATGTACTTGGGAGTCCTTCCAGAAAGTTCCATCACACAGCTCCGTATTTGCACTTGCTCTTGTTCACTTACTTCCACTGGTGATTGTTCTACAGCTCATGTTCATGCTCTGCCTTCCTTTTTAAATAGCTCTACTGTGTCTCACTGTTATGACTGGAACAGTCTGGAATGTGCTCTAAAATGCTTAGATAGATGCTCCAGTGTTTGCTATCCTAAAAACGGTTGTGGCGGACAACAAATAAGAATCTGAAGAAATTGTGATTTGGTAAAATCAGGTTAACTAGCCAGGCATGCTGCCATTCACCTATAATCCCAGCACTCAGGAGGCTGAGACAGGAGGATCGCCACAAATTCGAGGCCACCCTGGGCTACATAGTAGGTTCTAGGCTAGTCTGCACTATGTAGTAAGATCTTGTTTAAAAAAAAACAAACAAACAAACAGGTTAACTAGACCACCAGGAAATAAAAATTTGAAAAGTTGAAACATTTAATTGAAAATGCTGAACAAGATTAGGAATTTGAGAAGTATTTAAAATCTTACCTTGACTAGCACATTTATTTTCATTTTTGCATATTGTTTTTAAGCCGTTCTCCCTGTACATATTTTTGTGTAGTTGTGATGATAATTTAACTACTTGTCTTTAGAGCTGTAACACATCTCTCTCTGAGCTGAAACAGAAAACAGAAAAATATGACATTAACCCCCTCTAATTTCTGTCTCCTTCGCTCCCCACACATACACCCACTCAGCTACCAAGAAATTTTGACTAGACCAAAGCTGTCGGTGTGGGAATTGACACAAACATCTCCCCATGTGTTTCTGTATTTGTAAACTCTATTCACGTCTGAACTACTTTAAAGCAAGCCTTCCGTCTATTTTTGTACCTGCCCCCACTTCGCCGTGGGCACTTGCTTCTGATCTGCAACCTGTTGTAGCCTAGCAGGCAGCCAAAAGGTCTTGTGAGAAGGGGCCAGGAGCAGCTTTTCTGTGGGAGGTCTGGCCAGGGCGACCTGCAGAGGGAAATGTAACACAGAGGCCCCCTTCTCCAGAGAAAAGGCAAGCTGGGAAGCAGACAGCTTCCGACTCACTTTACCCCGATTCCAGGCCTTTGGTGGCACTGGGGAACTCACACACAGCCTGCGGTGAAAATCCTCCCAGCCTGCCCCTCAACCTCTTCCGTGCTAGCCAAGGGGAGAGGAGTTCCGTGGCCTGGCCTGGGGCAGGTCTCCCGTCCAGCCTAGGGCCTCAATGCCCGGCAGCTGTGCCAAGGAACTGCATCTGTAGCCCAGCCTTGCTTTCTGAGTAGCTGGTTCACTGAAGTCTGGTGAGTTGTGCAAATCCCGCATCAGGGTTCAGGGTCTTATTCCTACAGGGAAAAGGACTGACTGGAATTATGGGAACAAACACCCCCCACTGAGGTCCCCTTCCCTTCTGAGTCTGCTCCCACTGGTTTCTTTGATAATTTGACACGTGATGTAAAGCAGGAGACTACTTTGCCTCCTCAAGCCTGTTTACTCATCTGTGGATTAAAAGGGAGTTTTAAACTGATGCGTGTGTCTTTTTTAGATAGGGTTTCACTATGCGGTTCAGGCTGCCCTTGAACTCACTGTGTAGCCCAGGCTGGCCTTGAACTCACGGCAATCCTCCTGCCTCAGCCTTCTGAATGCTGGGGTTACAGAGGTGCATCACTACACCGAGTTTAAACTGATTTTAACATCTCTTGTAGTTCTAACAATCTGCTTTCACAAATTCAAAAAATAAACGAGGCATGGTGGCACCTACCTGTAATCCCAGCACTTGGCAGGCTGAGGCAGGAGGATTGCTGCAATTTCAAGGCCAGCCTGGGCTACACAATGAGTTCAAGACCAGCTGGAACTACATAGCAAGACACTGTCTCAAAAAAATAAAAAATAGGGCCAAGGATTTAGCTCAGTGGTGTAAGTGCCTGCCTGGCAAGCGCAGGATTATGAGTTTGATCCCTGGTACTAAAAAATAAATAAAAAACAAAAAAATAAATTCAAGAAATAGGATCACGGATTATGATTTTAAAGGCCTTTCTGTTCTCCCACCAGCAGAGTTCCAGTCCTTCCAGAGCAGGGCTGCCTGTGTCACCCCAGCCCCATCAGGCCCGTCAGCTCTAGCTAGCTGTGCTCTCAGAATCCTCACAGCCAGAGGCTCTGCACAGGTCCGGTCCTCTGCCCGCTGTTTCCCACAGCTTCTCCAGTGCCTCCCAGGGGCCCGGTTCACAGAAGCTTTGTGGTCCACCATCATCCCTGGCCGGCCGGCCGTGGGGTCGGGTGGATCCACTCCAACAAGCTGCCTTACATCCTGGCCCCGCCTACCACCCTAGCACTCCCGGGGTCACCAGGAAAGGGGAACACCCTGAGAAAAGCAGGCATTGTCAGACCAACTGCCTTTCCAGAGCGTCCGTTTGGACATTTCTTTTCAGTGCTACTGGAACATCACACGGGCTGCAGGGCACCATGCAGTCCAGAAGAGGGACCGTTCAGGGCACAGAGGCTGCACTAAAGCTTTGAACACAGCCTAGAACTCAGTTTCCTTTATTCCTTTCTCCGCGTATGTGTGCGCATGTGTGTATTTTGTGCTGGGGACAGAAGTCAGGGCTTTGCACGCTGCACCACGTCCCCCACCCTGTTCTCTTTTATCCTTCACAGCAAAGAAAGCACAGTTATTTCATGCCTGGTGGTTTTGTGGAGTTCCTTGTTTTTAAAGTCTAGTTTAGGACTGTTAGCATTTCCTTTGTGTTTATGCAGTGCTTTATAATTGTATCTTCACAAACATGATTCCATTTGAATGAGAATTGATGTTATCTCCCCTTTGCAGGGAGAACTCAGGAAACAGGTCACAGTCAAACAAAGGGACAGGAGAGGAACATAAATCAAGGTGTTGGGTTCTGCTTCCTGCCCATCTCATCACTGGCACAGGAAGTTTTATGTTATGGGGTTGACTCCCTTGTGTAAACGTAGCATTTGAGGGGGGACACAGCATTTCTGTATGCAGTAGAGCCAATCAGCTATTTCTTAGTCCTGAAATAGAAAGATAAACAGATGCGGAAGATAAGATGTTGCTAAGTGGATATTTGCCAGCTGGCCAAGGAATCTTCAGCCCAAAGTAGGCTGGCTGTCAGCTATGAAGATGTATTAAGGAGGTTGCCATCTATAACATACCTATTACAGCTATATAGTCACTTACTCCAGACTCTAAAACTCTTTTTTTGATGAGAAAATTTAGGGACTTATAGTCAAGGCAGAGAATAATTTCCTTTTGTGCCATGGACCCCTTTGTCAGTTTGGGAAACCTATGGACCCCTTTTAAGAACAATGTTTTAAAATGCACATAATTCATATAAAGGAAACCAACTGCACTGAAATAAAGGATATAGGTGGGTGTGGTGGTGGACACCTGTAAACCCAGAACTCTGGGAGGCTGAGGCAGGAGGATCACAAATTCAAGCCCAGCCTGGGCAACTGAGCAACTCAGTGAGATTCTGTCCCATCCCCCCCAAAAATAAAAAGGGTGGGGGGAAAATTCTTGATTCTTGAAAGGGGACCTCCCCAAAACTTAACTTTTTATTTATAAAGCCCAGATAAGCATATGGTACATAAAAAGTTCACCTGTGGTGTTAACCTGTAGTGGGAGAAGTGGAGGTATTGGCAGGAGGGGTGTTGGGGTCTGTGCCTAGATCCCCAAACCCCCAAATGGGTGCATGGTGAAGGCTCAAAGGAATGAGACAAGCAGCATGGTCTTTAGGGCTGCAGGAGGAGTGAGATCCCTGGCAGAGCTGCTGGCCGGTGGCCGACTGATGCTGGGCAGCCCGTATTTAATCAGAACATTCAAGGAGTTGAGTGGACAATGGAGGAAACCTGAGCAGGATCTTGGGAGGGGTTCAAGGACCCCTCAGAGCAACAGATGATGCTAATTAAGGAAAACCATTCAGAAAGTCTCCAGGTGGCCTCAGCTGTGGCCTATCTTTCCCCCTGAGGCGGCGTCTCCTTCTCAGTTCAGCCATGCTCTGACCATGCCACAGCCCTGCCCGTGTATTCATTCAGCTTCAATGGCTCCAACAGGGGGGAATGTCTAAAATGACTCCTAGAGAGGGGAGTAATGGAAAAAACAAGCAAACTTGGGAAACACTGGAGTATAATTACCAAACATCTAAAGCTTGTTCAATAGACTAATACCTGCGCTGCTCCTCCAGTACATTAAATAATGAGACTTAGCAGTCAGCCTGGTAAGGACCATGACATAGAAGTAGTGATTGTGTTTTGTTTTGTTTTTTGGAGACAGGGTCTCCCTAAAGCGCCCAGACTGGTGTCAAATTTGCCATCCTCCTTCTGCCTCAGCCTCCCAAGTCCCTGGGTGTACAGGTGTGCGCTGCCATGCCCAGTGTAATGTTTTGAGATTTTAGCAACAATTGCAATGTGACATGAAAACAACTGAGATTTCTGTTGGTGATAAAGTCACAGGTGCAGCTACAGCTGTTACCTACGGTTTGTTGCCTGCAGTCATCACTAAGGAAAACTTCAATTTCTGCTACACCTAGCAAGAATTAAAAGTGCAGCTTTTTTCACCATTCAGATCCATACACTCCCTGAACTCTGCATGGATCTTTGGGGTCTGCGACCCCAGGCTCAGGGCTCCTGCATTAGAGGCCCCCAGCTCTTTCCAAACACCCAGCTGGCGACTCCAGAACTGACTGCCTCCTCTCCCCAACACCCTAATCCAAGGGGCTAGCTGGTCCTACGGATCCCACCCTGGCCTCCCCGGTCTTTCCAGAGCTGCCGCCGCCGTCCCAGGGTGAAGCGTGATGGCCCTGACTGTGCCGCTTGCTTCCCAGCAGAGCCTGCTGCCACCCTCGCTCTTCCCTGCGCCGCGGTCCTCCTTGCAGCCTGAGCTCCCGCCCTCCTTCGTGCATCCCGAAACGCTTTGCAACCCACGATCTCCTGCTGCCCCGTCTACCCTGACTTCAAGGTCTCCTCCAGTGGCTTCCTCCTCTGAACCAGCCTTGGTCTTCCTAGTTTCCCGGAGCACCCCGCGTTCGCCTCTGTGCTCGGCTTTATTACGGCGCTCTAGCGCCCCTCAATGGTCACGTCTGGGCTGAGCACTGCATTTTTTATTTTTTTAAGTTTTGTTTTGTTTTGTCCTCTAAATCCCAAAGTCCTTGTGGGAATTTGAAAAGAGGGTGGTATAGTAAAAAAAAAAAATTTAATTTGTATCCATTTTGTAACATAATTTTTAAAATGTACAGCGAAATTTGGGGGGTGTACAGGAATACCAAGATTTGTCGCTTGTAAATCCATCACTCCTTTCAAAATTGAGATCCTGCCTCCATAGATTTATATCTGAGTTTTTGTTTTTATTTTAGAGACAAGGTCTCGCTACACAGCCCAGGCTGGCCTTGAACTCTCATTCCTCCTGCCTCAGCTTCTCAAGTGCTGGACTCATAGATTTGCACCATTATGCCTGACTCCTATATCCTTATTGTTTACGTCTAAAGTAGCATGAATCTTTCCCCATGTTATTAAAATCTCTCCAGTGGGTGCACATATGTGATTCCAGTACTCAGGAGACTGAGGCAGGGTGATCTGGGCTTCAAGGCCAACCTCGGCTACATAGTATGAGTTTGAGGCCAGCTGGTTCTACACTGTGAGAAACAAAACACAAAACTATTAAAGATAGTTGGATAATATTCCACTGTTATTTATTTAAATTTCCTCTGCTTTTAAATACCTATGTTTTTTCCAATATTGTTTATTCTGATCACAAAAGTAATAGATGTCTTATAGAAAACTCAAACCTCATAGATAATACAAATTGTGGAATGTATGCAACCCCCTTCAATGCTGCTGCCAGGGAAACAAATACTGTCAGCAGACTGGTGTTTATTATGCAATGATTTTTGGTTTTGGGTTTTTGCTTTTTGTTTTTTGTTTTTGGTACCAGGGATTGAGCTCACAACCTCATACTTGTCAGGGAGGTGCTTATACTGCTGAGCCAAATCCCCAGATGCAATGTTCTTCTTTATAGTAATACACATATTATCAAAAAAAAAAAGATTTATAACAAGTACAATGTTTTCACAGTGCTTTTTCCACTTAATTTACTGGTATTTCTCATGACGTGATGCTTCTGTGCTTCATTCTTTTTAACACATGGGGGAAATGGCATGATTTACCTGATCATTTTGCCTGTTCACCAGTTGTTTCCATTTTATGCAGCTGTTTCTAGGGTTTTAGTAAACACCTTCTTGCAGACATTGTTATGCATATATCTTTGTAGTTTGTATTCCAAAGTGGCATTACTAGGCCATATCCATGTTTCCTGTCTTTTGTGGTGTCTTCTCCTGAGTAAGACCTTTAAAGATATTTCTCAGGCCAGCCATGGTGGCTCACACTTGTAATCCCAGCATTCGGGAAGTTGAGGCAGGTGGATTACCTCAAATTTGAGGCCAATTTAGCCTACATAGTGAGTTTGAGGCCAGCCTGAACTACATAATGAGACCCTGCTTCAAAAGACAAAACAAAGCCAGGTGTGGTGGTGTACTCCTGTAATCCCAGCACTAAGGAGGCTGAGGCAGGAGGATCATTGCAAGTGCAAGACCAGCCTGAGCTACAAAGTGAGCCCAAGGCCAGTCTGAACTGCATAGTGAAACCCTGTCTCAAAAAGACAAAAAAACAAAAAACCAAAGCATTTTAAAAATAAAAATAAATGTATTTCTTGGATCCTGGAGTGGTGATGCATGTAATTCCAGCGCTTGGGAGGCTGAGGCAGGAGGATCACCATGAGTTTGAAGCCAGCCTGGGTTGCATAATGAATTCAAGGCCAGCCTGAACTACATAGCAAGGACCTGTCTCAACAAAAACAAATAATACAGTTCTTGAAAAATTAACAGCTTGATGCACTTTTTCCCCTTAATATGCATTAGAACAAAAACCCCAAAGCTTAAAATGTTCCTGCTCCTACTACTAGAAGTCTTCCTGCTCGGCTCCAGCTGACATGCCATCCTGCGAAATACTATAGTAAGGGGCTCCACGCAGCTTAGCATGAGCCAAGGGCCCCTGGCAAGTCCAGTGAAGTGAACTTTACTATACTACCACTAGTCACAGTTAGTCCTGGTACCAAAGGGCAGGTGGATATGTTGGCAAAGGAAGTGGGTCGGGCAGATATGGCCACAGCTATGGCAGGAAGAAGCACTTCTTGAAGTTAGGAGGAAAGCCAGCCAGGCCGGAGTAATTAGGTTTCAAAACCCAGAAGGAGCCAGATCACCAAGCATACACCTGTAGCCCCTGCACTCTGGAAGGCTGAGGCAAGAGAAGCACAAATTCAAATCCAACTCAGGCAAATTAAGAGATTTAACGAGACTCTCAGCCAGGCGTGATGGTGCACACCTGTAATCCCACACTTGGAAGGCTGAGGCAGGAGGATCGCCATGAATTCAAGGTCAGCCTGACTTACATAGGGAGACCTTGTCCTCCCCAAAGAAAGACTGTATTGAGATAAAAAAAAAGGGGGGGGCGGGAGGGCTCAGTGTGAAGGCCCTGGGTTCAACCCCCAGGTTGACAAAGGAAGGAAAAAATGGGAAGGGACTGCAGGCAGGAGATAAGAGGCTGCGTGCAAGGCGGCTTCAATGGTGGCATCCACTGCAGGGAGCGGCACCTGCCCAGGGCTGAGTATGAGAGGGCAGAGTTGAAACCCCTCTTGCCGCTTCTACCTGTGTCTCGGAGGCAGCCCCCGAAGACTCAGGATCCGTGGACTTCAAGTGCCCGCTTCTCTCCCCAAGTGCCTCTGGGGCCCAGGAGTGAGGTGGCGATGGAGCAGGGGGATGAGCACTAAGGGTTGTCTGGTCAGTGCTGGGGGAGCAGCAATGTCTCCCAGCCCTGGACTCTGGGTTTTCTGAAGGAAGAACTTGGGCTAAGATATGCCAACAAGTCCTGATTACTTTCTGTACAATAAATTTTTATTTTGTTTTGTTTTGTTTTGTTGAGACGGGGTCTTCCTATGTAGTTCAGGCTGGCCTTGAACTATGTAACCTGAACTCAGAGGGATCCTCCTGCCTCAGCTTCCCAAGTGCTAGGAGTATAAGTGTGTGCTACCACACCTGTCTCCGTGGTACAGGAAGTTTACCATTTTAACTTTTTGTTTCCCAGCTGGCCTCACCCTCCTGGCTCAAGTGATCCTTCTGCCTGACTGCTCCGCCAGTGGGTGGGACCACATCTTTCCCAGCTTCTCAAACTGGAACTCTGGCTCTGTTAAATACTAACTCCCAATTGATTCCCTCCTCTCTCCAGCCCCAGCATCCCTCAACCACCTTCCATCCCTGCACTTGGCTATGCCAGGTGCCTCCTATAAGAGGAATCATGACACTTGTCCTGCTGTGTCTGGCTGACTTCATTTAGTGTATCTTCAAGCTTGGCCCATGCTGCAAGCTGGAGCCCTGATTACTTTTATCTCTGTTAATTTCCACAGTAATCTATGTGACCTTTATCAGCACCATCCATTCCACTGTGTCCGATGCGCATTCTTCTAATAATACAGTTTGCGTGGTTTCTTTCCTTCTGCCAACTGTCCTCCAGCTGTAACCATTTCTCTCTCTTATTTAGTCAAAAAGACTAAGTTTTCTTTGTTTCTTTGTAAATGTTAGGTGGAAACCAGGTTGATTCTTGGAGAATTTCTTGTGCCAGTGGGCGGTCTCCTCCTGGCGTTTTCTCTGTTCTATTTTGCCTAAATCTCCTGCTGCATCTCCCTTATCGCTCTTCTTTCAATAGGCCTTGGTTCTTGACTCAACCTGCTGTATTTACCTTGGCTTTTTTTTTTTTTAACTGTTTTCTTAAATGGATGCTGCCTGACCGTTGTCACTGGTCTGCAATCTCCGTTTAGCTCTTCTCCTTCTTTGGTGAGTAGAGGGGTGTGAGCTGAATTAATCTGAGGTCGAGTGTCCCCAAATGCCTCAAATACTACTCACATGGAACCCGGTGAGTCATCTCCGCAGAGCTGTGCGCACGTCCACGGAGCACTCCCCTGAGGTTTAGGCCATTTCCTTTCCTCGTCACAGACAAGCAGGTCATTCTGGTTGGAAGTAGGACCCTTACAATGCTCCGAGGCACCCGAGATTTTGATGTTTACTTTGCTTAAATACCTTCATCCGCAGTTGCATCATTGATTACCCAGCTGTGGTTTTTTCCTCTGTGAAGGGTTGATGTTTGGTCCTTCATGACTCTTTTACTTCAAAAACAAAAACAGTCTCCACCTAATATGCCATCCTTCAGTTGGCCTGAATGTCCTTGAATCTCACCAGGTAGGCTGATGGCAATTAGGTTAGGCTCGGGCCTGAGTGCTTGAGGTCACACTGTGGCTCTACTTGTTACCTAAGAACCACATGCAGTTTATTGAACTTCTGCAGGCCTCAGTCTTCTCATCTTTGAATTGGGGCAAGAGTTAGCACTTACTTCAGAAAGGTGCTATGAGGGCGAAGTGAGACTTGGAGCAATCCAACACAAGGCAGGTGCTCAGGAGATGATGGTCATTGTCATTTTTGTTTGTTTTTTTTAAAGAGTCCCACTGTGTACCGCAGGCTGGCCTTGAACTCTCAGCAAACCTCTCGCCTCAGCCTCCCAAGTGCTAGGATAACAGGTGTGCACCACCACGCCCAGCTCATTGTCATATTTCTTGTAGTGTAAATGAAAGGGAAATACTCACCTTCACCGTTTTTTTCAAGGTGCTCGAGAGGATGAAATGCAATAATCTCTGCTGGGTGGAGTGGTGCGCTCCTATGACCCCAGCTACGTGGGAGGCTGAGGTAGGACCTCATCAAGTTCAAGGCCAGCTGGGCAACTGAGCAAGACCCTGTCCCAAATAACAAAGAAAACAGGCCAGAGTGGAACTTAGTGATAGAGGGCCCTGAATCCAGTCTCTAGTCCCTCCCCAATTGTGATGATGATGATGACGACGACGACGACGACGACGATGTCTAGAAAAGCCATAGTGCAAAGCCTGGCAGTCAGTAGGCTCACAACATGCCGGGGAAGGCTGAGTAAGGCATCTCTGCCTCAGGGCCGCAGGGGCATGCACTCAGGGAGAAGGCGTACCCCAGAATTTGTCTCTGCTCTGGCCTAGAAGTCCTCCTTCCTCCTTCCAAACACATACTGAGCATCTCTATCTATTTACCACCTGCAAATCCAATCAGGCAGATGCTTCCAGGGCCCAGGGGCTTGGCCTTCTCTCCTTATCTCCCTGGATTTTTTTCTTTTCTTTTTCTTTTGTTTTTTTCTTTCTTTCTTTTTTTTTTGTACCAGGGATCAAACTCACAGCCTCACATTTACCAGGCAAGTGCTTGAGCCGCTGAGCTAAATCCCCCACCTTCTCCTTGGATTTTAAATATTAATAAGTAATTGTATTAGGCAGAGCCTATGATCATACCTTTTAATACAATCTCTAGACGAAACCGAGAAATATTCATATATTCTACTTACTGAGACAGATGCACAAACCCAGCCTGGGATAATCTCAAACTCACCTGTTCCAGTTTCATTATGAGCTCAAGGGTTAGCGTCCTGTGATTCTCAGGAAATCCTGAGAGAATTTGGCATTTATCGTACATGCTGGTTTCTCCTGCTAAGCTAAGGTGCCCACCTCAGAGTGGCACTAGGTTCCCTGCCTTGCCTACCAACCTTGCCCCTAAACTTACCACATGTCTTGCTAAAACTTAGGGGCTCTATTATTGAAGGAGGAGGAGGTAGAAAAAGAAAAAAAAAAGAAGAAAAGATGATTCTGGAAGTCTCTGCCAGCAACTTCTCCTCCTGCTTTGAATGCCCCCTGCGTGTGTTGGGGCATTGCTGCACACATCTAAGGGTCCTTCCAAAGCAGGCCTCCAGAGGGTGTCTAAGGATTTAGAGACCCAGGCGTAGTGGCACACAGGTGTTAATCCCAGCACTCTGGGAGGCTGAGGCAAAAGGACTGCATGTTCAAGCCTAGCTTGGGCAATTTATGATTTAGTGAGATCCTGTCTCAAAATAAAAAATCAGTAAATAAAAAGGGGTCAGGATATAGTGCAGTACAAAGGCCCTGGGTTCAATCTCCAGTACTGGGGGAAAAAAGCAGGGAGTAGATTTAGAGAGTTGCATGGAAGCCACTTGTAGAATCTATCTAAGTATACAAAGGTAAACAACACCATCGTCTCCTTTATCTTCTGCAAGTGCCTGAGCTCCTATCTGATGAGGATTAAACTCTGCTGTAAGTTGCAGAAAACCTAAAATAACAGTGTCAGGGACTGTGGCTCAGTGGCAGAGTACCTAGCTAGTATGCAAGTCTGCTGTCTCCAGGAAGGACCTCACATCTGGCTAAGATTTGGGGCTCTGTTACTGGAGAAGGACACCGGGCAGTCTCTTGCATCTGTTTCTCCCCCCACTTTAGTAATTTCCTTTTCTCCAGACAAACGTCTGCTTTGTTTCTGACACGCACACTGCTCAGGTGACCACAAGTAACGCTTAGCCCAATTCCTAAAGGCTTTTTAGTTCCAAAGCAGCACAGGCTGCAGCCAGCTCAGCCTCTGCACCTCCGCTCCAAACTCCAGAGCAAGGACACTGATTGGTCCTGCTGGGCAAGACAGCCACCTCCGAAGCTGGTCTTGTCCTCTGTGGCCATGGGCCTAGCAGGGCCCCCCCTTTAGGATGGGATGAAGCAGCTCTGTAAGAAGGGAGTATGCGTGTCTCAGCCGTGGTTGTCTGCCTGGATTTTAGGGCACAGTGTTTAACCCAGAGCCCAGCAGCACCCTGGCACACTCGGCACGTGACGTACAATGATGAGCAGCACACTCAGCCCAGGAGCTCAGCACCTGCTCCTTGCACCCCCACCTAGGACTGCAGAGAATCTCCCCAAAGCATGGCCTCAGAGGCCCCCAGCCTGGGAAACACAGGCTGTGTAACTCCAAGCCCCTTTCTGTCTCAGCCTTTCTGCCAAGGCTACAAGCTGGGCTCTTCTGGAGAGATCCCCTCCTGACTGGTCTTCAGCCAGAGTGAGGCTCTGGACACAGGGACATCTAAGGAGATGGGCTGAGGAAGAAGGCCACTCCCTGCTCGCTCTCGGGAGGGACCAGCCTTAGAAAGGAGCCGAGGCTCACTGCGCCTCTTCTCTCCTGCACCTGCTCTGGCAGGCCTCGAACCCTCTGTGGCAATCCCGGGGCTCCACGGCTGTGTCTTCGGGAGGCCGTTTCCGCTGCCCGTCATGCAGGCACGAGGTTGTCCTGGACCGGCACGGCGTCTACGGTCTGCAGAGAAACCTGCTAGTGGAGAATATTATCGACATTTACAAGCAGGAGTCCTCAAGGTAAATTGCTACCCCGCGGGCCCAAGGGGCTGCCTAGTTCCCTCTCCCCAGGCTACAGCCCAGTCCTGGGCCTTGCCAGCCCTCTAGGACTCTGTGCCGTGGGATGGGGCATCCCTGACCACTGTGTTCCATGCTGGATCCAGCTCTGCTACCTCTTAGCGCTGTCTCTTCCCCAGATGAAGAGCACTGTGGGAGCCGCTCACCGGCTGGGCGCGGCACCAGCTGCGGGAGCCCGGAGAGCAGTGTGGCCAGGGAGGGGTTCACTTTCAGGGCCCGCCCCACCTGGCCTGGCCCTGACCCTCGCTGCCTCCCTTCCTGCCACCCCCAGGCCGTTGCACTCCAAGGCTGAGCAGCACCTCATGTGTGAGGAGCACGAGGAGGAGAAGATCAACATTTACTGCCTGAGCTGCGAGGTGCCCACCTGCTCCCTCTGCAAGGTCTTTGGGGCCCACAAGGACTGTGAGGTGGCCCCGCTGCCCACCATTTACAAACGCCAGAAGGTATCATGGGGTGAGGGACCGGGGGTGGGGGGAGGCCGGGATGAGGGCAGGATCAGCCCTGCACTGCACTTGGTTTTAAGCCTAGCAGATCAAGGGGACCGCCCCCCGCTCCATGAGTCTCAGCCTGACCCTGAGGAAGCCACCTGACTTCTCCGGTCCCCATGCTCCCCATCTTTCTGAGAGTTGTCACAAGCAGGGATGAAAACAGTGTGTGGTGGGCCAGATACTCCCAAGGGCCTCTCACCGTCAAACAACTGTTTCTGCATAAACCTTGTTTTCAATGGGGTCTCCAAGGGGAAGCAGGTGGAACGGGGCGGGGGGTGTCAAGGGCAGAGCAAACCTCGTGCAGTCAGCACAGAAAGGGCCTCATTTCCCGGAAGCCATGCTAGTGCCCTAAAAAATGGGACAGCTACATCCAAGACTCCCAAGACCCCAGGTTAAAGTGGTACCCTAGGCGCTAAATGGACAATTGCACCACTTGTCTTTCAACAGAAGCAAATGCAAATTCTATCTGGAGGAAAAATAGGTCCTTAGGTTCTCCTTAGATTAAGATCAACAAAATAGCTGGGGATATAGCTCAGCACCTGCCTGGTAAGTGCTGGGAGTTCAATCCCTGCTACCAAAAAAAAATTATATATATCCTCATAATTAACCATACACAAAGGAATGTACTCCACAAGTGAAGTTGGCAGAAACAAAAATCATAGTTCAGGCCCTAGAGTAATTCAGAGGTTAAAATGATTACAGAATAGAATTTTTATTTTATTTTATTTTATTTTATATTTTATTTTTAAGCCAGGGTTTCACTGTGCAGTTCAGGTTGGCCTTGAACTCACTATATAGCCCAGGGCTACCCTCTAACTGACAGCAGTCCTCCTGTCTCAACTTCCTGAGTGCTGGGATTACAGGTGTGTACCACCATGCAAGGCATAATGGTTTTTAAAGGATGAAAAAATAAAATAAAATAAAATAAAATATGGATTTTTTTTAGAAAAACAATAATAGAATATTAAAAATGCCTGCACAGTCACTGACCTTGGTGGCACATGTCTGTCATCGCAGCATTTGGGAGGCTAAGATCACCACCAGTTTAAGGCAGCCTAGACACATAGTGAGACCATGTCTCAAAAACAAAAAGACAAACAACCATTGCCACCAGCACAACAAAAAATGACCATGCAGATTTGACAGCCAAATAGAGAATTTAGAAATAAAGAATAATTGTTGAAAGAAAGCATTCAGTGGATGAAATAAATGATGGACTTCTTTGGAGAGAGAATTATAAAACATGTCAAGAGGACTGAACACAAACTAACCACTGCCCCTGGAAGATGAAAAGACCAAGGACGGGAAGGTCTAGCATGAGTCTCGTGAGACTCCCAGAATGATGGAATAAAGAGAATGGAGAGCCAGGCATGGTGGTGCACGCCAAACATCCCCGCACTCAGGAGCCGAAAGCAGGAAGATAGCCAGGAGTTCCAGGCCAGCCGGGACTTCCTAGTGAGACCGTCTGAGGTGGGAGCAAAATGGTATTACATGAATGGATGTCACTGAGAAAGTCTCAGTACCACGGAAGACATGTGTCTACAGATGAGGCTTCAAGCCTAGGGCCTGGCCCAAGGTGGGCGCTTGAAGACGTCTCTTCCTTTCTCATTTGGTGGTGGAGGGCTGCTTCCTCCTCCTTTTGGAATCCTCAGACTGGGCCTCCTAGATCTCTGTAGGTGCCCTGATGGTGGAGGGGGTGGGGTGGAGGAGCTGTCTTTTCCTGGGTGTCTGGCTGGGGTGAGAGGGGTGTAGCCACAGGCGAGTCCTCGAGTTCTGAGAGCTGGCCTGTGTGTGTGGCAGAGCGAGCTCAGCGACGGCATCGCCATGCTGGTGGCAGGCAATGACCGAGTGCAAGCCGTGATCACGCAGATGGAGGAGGTGTGCCAGACCATCGAGGTAAGCCTGGGCTGGGGGGGACAGGGGCCAGAGGCCAGCTGACCTGGAGACTCTGAGGGAGGGCCAAAGAGAACCAATCCTCTCTGACCTCCGGCCAAATTGGCCAGAAAATTTCTGGGCTCCTGGAAGCGGTAGAGCCTGCTTAGCCAGGCTGCCTGGTTTGAATCCCAGCCCTGTGGCTCACTAGCTCTGTGACTTTGGTCTAGTTACCTAACTTCTCTGGGGTTGGGTTGTGTTTTTTAACTATATATAAATTGGTGATGAGCTGGCCACAGAGGTGCACACTTGTAATCCTAGCACTCAGGAGGCTGAGGCAGGAGGATTACTGAGAGTCTGAGGCCAGCCTGAATCATAGTGATCCATTCTTGGCCTTTTGGCTAAGATCAACTGAATTACAATGAGATCATGTTTCTAAATAAATAAATAAATAAATAAATAGGTGATGATGATGATAATGATATAGTGGCTACTTTTTGGGGTCTTTGGAGGAATTAAATGGAATAATGCACATCAAACCTGGGTCAGGGATAGGGATAACAGCCAGTGAAGCGCCTTTCAAATGCCATGTCATTATTGTTACGCTGTGCTCGGAAGGGAGTGGTAACCCGGTCAGGTGCGTCTCCTGGTCTCTTTGTGAAACCTGTTCAGTGGAGAACGGGCAAGTAGCCTGCTGCCCTACCTGCGGGGTCCCGGTCACGCCTTCTTCCTTGCTTGCTCTGGGTCTTTCAGGACAACAGCCGAAGGCAGAAGCAGCTGTTAAACCAGAGGTTTGAGACGCTGTGCGCGGTGCTGGAGGAGCGCAAGGGCGAGCTGCTGCAGGCGCTGGCCCGGGAGCAGGAGGAGAAGCTGCAGCGCGTCCGCGGCCTCATCCGTCAGTACGGAGACCACCTGGAGGCCTCTTCCAAGCTGGTGGAGTCGGCCATCCAGTCCATGGAAGAGCCGCAGATGGCGCTTTACCTCCAGGTAGGCCCCGCTGGGACCCGGGTTCAAATCTTTCCTCTCCAACTTCCTTGCCCGGCGATCTTGGGCCGCTGCCCTCGCCGCACGCACCGTCCCCTCGAGGACCTGGGCCACGCATCCCCAGCCCCGCGCAGGGGCTCGTCTAGGGCCGGCCCTGCGCTTACTTTCGCCCCTTTTCCTCCCCTGCAGCAGGCCAAGGAGCTGATCAATAAGTGAGTAGCGCGCGGGCGGGGAGGGAGCGGACGGGCTGGCGAGGGGCTGCGGGCGCCCGGGCGCTGCCGGCTGAGCCGCGGTGGCTGCGGCAGGGTCGGGGCGATGTCCAAGGTGGAGCTCGCCGGCCGGCCAGAGCCGGGCTACGAGAGCATGGAGCAGTTCTCCGTGAGCGTGGAGCACGTGGCTGACATGCTGAGGACCATCGACTTCCAGCCGGGTGCGGCCCCGGGGAGGGGGTGCGGCGGGTCCCCGGCCGGCCGGAGGAGTCAGGGGTCACCTCACCTGTCCTTCCCGCC